>VDFB02373541.1:0-92648 GCA_007258455.2 Sequoia sempervirens
ATGGATTACAAATCCATGTCTACATCAATGGAAACCAATTTGCAGAAGCTAAAAGTGTCTGCAGCTAGTTTAGATCTGGTGGATCCTACTATGTATAGGTAGTTGATTGGATTGTTGATGTATCTAGTTAACACTAGACCAAATATTTGTTATGCAGTGAGTGCACCTAGTCAGTTCATATGTGAACCAAGGAAAATACATCTAGTTGCAGCAAAGCATATCCTGAGATACTTGCCTGGCATAGTTGGATATGGCTTGAGATACTCTTCCAATGTGGACCTAAAGCTGCAAGGATATTCTAATTCTGATTGGGTAGGGTGTGTAGCTGATCGAAAGAGCACCTCTGGTTGTTGCTTTAGTTTGGGATCTGCGATGATCTCCTGGTGTAGCAGGAAGTAGTCTTCAGTGGCACTAAGCACCGCAGAGGCCGAGTATATTGCAGCTTGTGTGGCAGCTCGAGAAGCAGTGTGGCTTCGGAAGCTCCTTGCAGGATTGTTTGGACAATCATTGGAGTTGACTTTTATTCATTGTGATAATCAAAGCTGTGTGAAGCTTTCTGTCAACCCAGTGTTTCATGACAGAACAAAACATGTCGAGATCAAATACCACTACATTAGAGATATGGTATTGAGGAAAGCTATCCAGTTGAGGTACATTAGCACTGACGAGGAGACGACTGATATTTTCACCAAGCCTCTCTCGAGAGTAAAGTTTGTGCACTTTCGAGACAAGCTTGGAATTGTGGAGAATGAAGCCCTAGTTGAGAGGGATACTCAGTATCAGTGATCTTCTGTGATTTGCTTTAATGCATCTTTCTTCGTGAGAGAAATTTTAGGTGTAAGCCCTTGTTAATGCATCTTTCTTTGTGAGAGAAATTTGAGGTGTAAGCCCTTGTTAATGCATCTTTCTCTGTGAGAGAAATTTGAGGTGAAAGCCCTTTTTTCCACCCTCTAAGAGTAGCCATGGTGGATGTCATGTTGAGTGACTCCATGACAACATCACATTGAGAGACTTCGTGATGATTTCCTTGTACTTGTGTTTATCCACCCTTTGGGAGTAGCCATGGTGGACGTCATGATGAGATGATGACATCACGTTGAGTGATTTCATGATGAGCACTTGTGCACTTGTTCCTTCCATACATGGGGGTAGCCATGATGGATGATATCACGTTGAGTGACTCCGTGATGAGCTCTATCCACATATTGGTGTAACCATTGTGGGTGTCATGTTGAGAGACTTGTTGTGACCTTTTTCACACATCGCCCCATTGCAAATGGGGACCCCCTAATTTTGGCTTTGCTTTTCGGTCGTTGTGTTGTTGTCTCTCTTTTTCTACTGTCTGTCTTTTCGGGATGGGCCTGTCGTTGAACCTTAACGTGAAATTTGGCCAAGTCTAAGAATTAGGGTTTTGAATTTTCTAGCCAAATGAGGTGAATAAATTGAAAATTGAGACTAACACTGTTGTTAGTATGCTTCCAGTAGGTCTCAGCTGAAATTTCATCAGATTCCGGCAACTTACTATTTTTAGTAAGTACGTAATTCCAAGTATTCTCTCAGCATTTTTGATTTTCTCAAGATTTTCACATTCAGACAACTTCGCTACATTTTGAGCACATCAAGATGCTCACATGCAAAATTTGAGCAAAAACGGACGACTTGCTATTTTTAGCAGTCCAGTTTCCAGAGGGAATTCTAGGGTCTATATGTTACATTTTCTGATGCATGTTCATAGATTCCTTCTGGGTTTTCGGAGATGTTCGCGATGGTGTGACATGCAAAATGAGACGACAATTTTCAGCACTCAGCCTTCGGAGGCCGATATTAGGGTTTGCATGCAGATTTTCTCAGCGCATGTCGGCATATTCTTTCTGGGTTTTAAAAGAGCTTCGCAACGGTGTAACATGCAAGTGGAACTGATCACTTTCCTGAAACTTGCTATTTTTAGCCAGTATTTGCATGTTGAAGATTTTTCTGGGTTTTTCTGGGTTTTTCGAGATTTTTCGGGCAGTATGGCATGCAAATTCATCTAGTAGCCGGTCGACCACTTTTTTGGCCACTTTCTATTTTTAGCAGGTACCACTTGGACAGCTGCTCAGCACTTCGAAACTGCAAACTGATCGTCATACAACTGAAACAGGGACAAACGGAGCTCATCTGAGGAACATGCATAAAATTAGGGTTTTGAGCTTGAGAGCTAAAAATGAGGAGTCAGACACCAAAAGGTCCAAAACTGAAGTATCCATCATGATCAGTATCCTTCAGGAAGTCTGCTGGCAAAATTTGAAGGCAATCGGAGAACTTGCTATTTTTAGTAAGGTGTTTCAGACAAAGGCTATAAATAGAAAGTTGATCTCGGGCGTCAGCATGGACGGGCAAATTCACCAACAACGGGCACACTGTCCAAATTTCAACTCAAACGGAGATAGAGAAGCCTCAGAAACGAGCACTTACTATAAATAGTAAGTCACTTCAGAAACAGCCATAAATGGCAGGTTGACATCAAATCTCAGCAGGTACAAGTCAAACATGTGATGAAGAGTCTTTGGCGCGAATTTCGAGACAAACAGAGTTGCAGAGGATGAAGAATCAAATAATTGCTATTTTTAGCAGGTCAAGACACTGAAATTAGGGTTTCCTAAAATCAAGGGCGAAACACGACAGCCAGGCAGAAGCCGCATCCAGTCACGATCAATACCCTTCAGGCAATCAGCACGCAAAATTTGAAGACATTCTGAGCAATTGCTATTTTTAGTAAGTTGCTAAAAATAGCAGGTGCATGCAGACATCAGGCCCCGACAGCACGATCACACCCCGAAGCTGGAACAAGGCGAAATCAGACCTTTCAAGGGTCAGAAGTCAATTCAAAGCACGAAATTTGAAGAACTTTCTAAAAATAGCAAATTAGGGCAAGCACGATCAAGTCACTCTAAATTTGACAAATGGCATAAAATTCACTGACATTGATAAATTTTCAAGTCCAGCATCAAAAGCTTGCTTTAAAAGGCCAAATACAGATGAAAACTTTCTAAGTGTTTGAAAAGTGAAAGTATCACCCATGAAATGCACCCCAAGCTAGAGGAAAAGGTAGAAATTCCACTAAGTCTGCTAAATTGGAAGTAGAAGACCCCAGATGCGCCTTAGTTGAAGAGGTGGCCTGAGAGTATTCTAAGTGTCTCAAAATGAAAGCTCCTCCTTTCATCTGCGCCTTAGCTGCTTGGAGTGATAGAAAAATGGTTAAGTGTAAAAAATTGGAAGCCCAGCATGCCAAATGCGCCCTTGAAGCTAAAGTTGAGAAGAGTGACTTGGAATTCTTCTAAGTCTGGGAAATTTGAGGTAGGCAAGGTGAAATGCGCCCTTGAGGCCAAAAATATTCTAAGTGACAAAACTTAAAGTACAAGGGTGGATTTGCGCCTGACATGGTGAGAGCTGGGGATTCGAAATTTTTCTAAGGCATTAATTGAAAGTCTAGTCTATCATATGCGCCTATGGAAAACTTGAAGCTAACACCTCCATTTGCGCCTTTGAGCATTGAAAGGTTACTAAGCGTTAAAAGTGAAGGCTTCCCCTATGTTTTGCACCTTGAAGCTCATGATATGAAATGCGCCCCAGCAACCTGAACTTAATAGAAAACCGTCCTAAGTGGCTGGGAAGAGATTAGAAGTCAAGAAACTTGAAGCACACCCTACTATTTGCGCCCCACTCCACACTGGAAGCTCCACATGTAATTTGCACCTGGGAGAAGAGAAGAAAGCTCGACCTTTTTTCCTCAGATCTGAAATTAAATATCATAGCCACGCCATGGGAAGAGTTTGAAATTTTATAAAATAATTTTGGAATTGGCCAAGTCTTCAAATCAGAACCACAGGAAGTTATATGCGCCCTTGATGAAGACCAAGATGTTGAAAGATGGGAAGGACGAACTTGAAAATCTAACACCTTGAATGCGCCTCAGAGAGAAAATAACTTAGGAAATTTTCTAAGTGCTGGGAAATACGAGTTGAGAGTCTTATTTGCGCCTTAGAGAGTGGGGGAACTTTGGAAATTATTCTAAGTATATCAAATTCAGAGTTCAAGCTATCAAATGCGCCTTTGACTTGTGGAAAGGCTGAAAAGTATGCTAAATGTTTAAAATTTGAAGTGGGCCCAAGAGAAATAAAGATTCTTCTAAGTTTGACAAACTGGAAGCTTAGCCAGTCATATGCGCCTTTGACCAGAAAAGGGTTGATGAAATTTAAAGAGGACTCCTCTATATGCACCCAAATGTAGGCATGTTAGGACAAAGCACACCCATGAAGACAAAATACAAGGCGTCTAAAGTGGGAGGTGGGTCCCTTTGCTGCAAGCTGAAGAATATTTCAGGTATTTAAAATTTAAAGTTTGACCCCCTTTGTTGGCGCCCAAGGTGAGTTTTCCTTTTGAAAGAGAATCTAGGCGTGGGAATTTGAAATTAAATGCCTCATATGCGCCTTGAATATGTGAGGGTAATTTTCTTTTGACATTAGAAATGTTCTCCTCTATACGCGCCTAGAAGTTAAAAAAAACATGAGTGTTTGGATTTGAAGCTGGACCCACTTTATGCGCCTAGGGAGTAGTGGACTTGAAGAATATTCAAGGCGTTGAAATTGCAAGTTCCCCTGGCAAAGTGCGCCAAAGATGTTGGAAGAGGAATGTACGCCCATGCAAGTTGATGAAATATTCTTTTTCTAAGTACTAATATTTAAATATTACCTTAAAGGAATACGCCCAACTTGAAGGAGTATTAAAATGTGCCAGGCTATCAATAAAATTGGTAGTGAATACGTTGAGAAGGTGTCAGCTTCGCAAGGATAATTAAAAGTCTTCAAGTCAGAGCAGGGAAATGCACCTAGAGTTGAAGAAATGAAATAAATTTGATTATTTTTCTAAGGTTCAAAATTCAAAAAATTAAATGAACCCGTTCGTTGGGTACCCATGGATTCGACGCGTTCTGAAAGAAATTTTCTTCTAGGTATTGATGATTATCGATGAGGAATGGATTGTGAGGTCTTCCACAGCTTGTCGGGGATTTCAAGGTGAAGATTTTAAATGGAGACAGGATTGGTGAGATTTCCTAAGGGAAATTTGAAAAATTTTCTTAGGCAAGGAATAAATGATGTTGTTGAAGATAAAATGCCTCGGCGGATGAATTTGAAAGTGGTCGCCTAGATGATTTTTGATCAAATTCCTGATGAAAGAATTTCTTCTCAAGCCAGAATTGAATGAAATATCAAAGTGAAGAGCGCCAGGCAGAATGTTGGATGGGTTGGAAATTTGGCTAAGGCATGAAGAATTTGAAGGCAGAAGTTGGCTAGTGGAGACGATGAACGCTTGGAAGTTAGAACGTGAAAATCAAGTAAGTAAAGTGAATTCATGTTATGAAGAGTTCTAATGCTCTTCTCCTTACTTGTTTTGTAGGATGAATGTTGAGACTAAACGGTGGTGACTTAACAAGATGAAGCAAATACTTGGAGAAAGTGGCTAAGTGTTGAGGCTCAAGTGACAAGGGAGGAGTGTTTTCAAAACTCAAGATGGCGAAAAGAGTGGAAGTTCGAGTGAGGTCAAAGAACAACGTCAAGAAGAAGATCAAGAGCAGTTGAACTCCAGATTCTATCAAATTTTATTATCTGAGGAGGCAATCTCGGAGACTCTTTTACCCTCCTCCAAGCGATCAACAGAATTGGTTGAACACAAAGATCGAGAACAGTGTGAACGCGTTTCAAGGATGGGAATCTTCTAGAAGATGGTGGCTATTAATGGCTCATTTATTACCCCACTCTCCTTTGTGGCAGTTTTTAGGGCAAATCTTGTTTAGGGCTGAGGTGGCACGATCTGGGCCATCCAGTCGATTGTAATCTGAGTCGTCCGTTGGACTTGGCCAACTATAAAAGGGGGAGTCCCCCTCATTTGTATGGGATTAGACAGTAGAATTAGAGTAGAAGTCGGAGTAGAGAGACAACTAGGTGATAACTTAGAAGTAGCTTAGTATAGATTGATAGTGTAGTTTGAAGAAGAGGGAAAGTTTTCCCTTGAAAACTTTGTAAGAAATTGTTGTGAACACTCTCTCAATAAAAGAGTTTTTCATTGATGGTGAATTTCGTCTTTGTTGTGAGTAGCTAGCAAGGTTTCTTCGTCCTTCGGATTCAAATGGTAGCTCAAAGTAGTATAATTTTTATTCCATGCAAGTAGATGTTAACTGTGGAATGTGGTGTTTGATCTAAGCAACTTCGTCTATCCATACCACTAGTGTATTTGCTGATGGTGAATGCGCCTTGTGTGGTCAACTGGAGTCAACTTCAATCACAGCTTTGAAGATTGCACCGACTCCGTGGAAGCTGTCCGATGCGAGGCAAAGCGAAGTCCGGTTAGAAGTTTGCTGAAGTTGAGCTCCATATCCCACACCTTAGAGTAGATTAGAATCTTCTTAACCCTGCACCGTTTCAATTCAGTACTTTTCGGTTAGAATAGGTAACCTGCGCTTCATAGACAAATATTTTGAGCATTTGAATTCCTTTCTCCGCTGCCGAACAATTCCGTAAGTCCCCTTGAAATACCAGCAAATCACATCGAGCCAAACTGAGCCTATTCGCACTGAAAGAACCTTGGAGTTGAACGCACAAACTTTCTTGCAATCTTAGCGTGCGGAATACTTTGATCAAGAGAGAATAGGGAAGCCGTTGGCAACTTTATTCTGCGTTGGTGCGGTCACGAAAAACACATCAACAAGACTCCATGACATTGATAGCTGGAAGTATTCCTCCCTAGCTGAGAGGGAGTGTTGATGTTGACAGCGTCGGGCCTCAACTTCCAGCCCTAACTTTCAAGCAATAAAATTAAATATAGCCTTATCAGCTATTTATTTTATTGAGACGTCATTTGGTGAAGAGGCGCTTCACATGGGATAATAAATAATATTTATTTATTGTTTGTTAAATCGAGTTTATATGAGGCCGACCTCATAATGTTTGCCACCTTCATGAGTCACATCGCTTCATGGTTAAGGCCAACTTCATTCCTTGAAAGGAAGCAATTTTCTCCTCATCGTGTATATATTAGAGATGGTTATTGTTCATTTGATATCATATTCATCCATTCATAGTGTGAGTTCAAGAGAAGTGCAAAATCATCAAAGAGATCGTTATTGTGCCTTCAAGGAGATCAATTTAATTATCAGCAAAGTGTTAGCTTCTTTTGTGTGCATCAAAGTGTGGTGTTGTTATTTGGCCTTATTGTAAAAGCAAGTTGGCTTCTTTATTCAATATATAAGAGATACTTTGTTGTTGGGTTTTTCTCCCTCAAGTTGGAGGGTTTTCCCAGGGCATAGGCTATGTCAATTTTTTAAAAATTGCTCTATATTTGCTTATTTAATTTCTGATCCTAAAATTAACACTAGGGAGGAAGGGCTTGAGAGAAGTGGTGCCTAAAAACTCCACTTAAGATTCTGCCCCTAGGACCCAAGGCAAGGATGGGCCATGGAGGGGTGGAAGTTCCACTCAAGGTTCCGCCTAGTTTGAATGCATGGGTAGGCCATGGAGGGGTGGGGGTCCCACCCAAGATCTGTTGCGGTCATGGAGGGGTGGTAGGCCTAGACCACTTATAAGTTTTGTTGGCTTCCCCTAATAGGCCATGTGTCTTCCAAGGTGATGATATGGGTAGAGAAAGTAGGTGCAAGTCACTTAGGGGGGAGGGCTGTAGATTACAACCTCTTGGGCTTGGAAAAGGACTTAGGGTGGATCTACCCATGCGGGTATAGAAAGCAGGTACAAGTCGCTGAGAAGGGAGGGTTGTTTACAACCTTTGGACTAGGCAAAAGGGCTTCGGTCGGATCTACCCATGCCACTCATATGTTTTAATAACTGCTTGTGATTATATTTATATTTGGATATCTAGATATTAATGCTAACAGACATATGTATATGTGGAAGTATTAAATGTAGATTTCAACCCAAGATTACTTTGTTAAAAAGAACATTCATTTGGGAAAGAAGAAACCCTAACCCTAATTATCAAGTGAATTCTAGGGCAAAGCAGGACAAGGGTCTTAACAACTTATACGAGGATGTAATGGCTTCTGTTAAATGAAGTCTTTGCTAGTGCAGATTTTCCAATACATTTATGTTTGATGTCTGCATAATGTTCCTTGATCCTAGGGCTGATAGAGTGTCGTGTTTTTCTAATGTTGGGGGTTCTACATGAATAATCAATTTTATAGACACCAAAATTATGAATCAGTTCCCCCTTGATGTCTATTTTCATCAATACTTGAGAAATCTTATTAGAAATGCCTTAAACAAATAAAAGCCATTGGAGTATCTATTGAGTCTTCTGGGGCTTCACAATATGTTCTTGGTTAGACTTTGAAGGCACAAGAAAACCACAATGGATAAGGAACTCGTATTCATTGGGCTATTGTAGTCGAAAAAATCCTCTCTACTTGGATCTCCAATACATTAACAAAGTGATAAAGTTAGATTTAATAATGCTCTTGGGTCTGCAACTTTTCAACAATTGGATTTCTGCTTTTACTTGATCATGTGAATATCAAGGTCCTTGACTATGCTAGATGCTGCCACATGTCTCTAGAACGAAGATTGATAGCCAACCTTGATCACATCAAAGTGTACACAAAACCACAGGTTGCTAAGCCAAAGACATGCATCCCTTTGAGCTTACATATTTAGAGTCCATGCAAGCTCCCTCAAGCCATTCAGTCATTCCCAAGGATCCATCTAGTGGTTGAAGATGTTTGTAAATATTTATTCTTGAGACAAGAACAAGGATCACAACCTCTAATGCATGCTGACTTTCCAATGGTAAATAGAATTTGAAAAACACCTAGTGATTGGATCAAGTAAATGTGCATGGCTTATTACCCAAGAAAACCAGTATTCAATTGGTTTTTTTTTATAGACCGACATTCACCAGGCATGGTCAAGATCTGATAGGATTGTTCTTTTCATTATAGAATTCAATATGGTATGGGGAGGGAAGTTGGATGGTAATGATGGTCCCAACCTTAGGGTCTATTTGTAAAATGATTTTTGCTTTTGGACATGGTGTATACATTTGAGTTTCATAGTTATGAATGGGGAGTATATCTTCTTGCAAGATAGACTTTCCCATTTTTTTGAGAAATAGGGCGGCAAATTTTAGGGTTAAGTATTTTGGCTTGTGTTTGTTTGTAAAACTGAACCCTTCATGTTCTTTTGATAAATTAATGCATTCCATTAGCTTCAATCTATTATGCACCTTTGTGAATCATTGTTGTTAGTACGGTTTCTTGGTTTGACAACTCTTCATTGAGCTCTTCAACCTCGATTGGACTAAGGTGGTATAAGAGATGGTTTATTCCAGCAAAAAGTGAGTCTCTGAATTGTTTGCCGTTTTAGACAATAACTTGAAAGAACTTAGTCTTGCTAGTTAGTCTTATTGAGAATACTCAACCTACATAGGATTGTAACCAAGGGGTTTCCATAGTATGGCTTGTTTGATAGAGTAAGTCGATGTGCCTCCTAGAAGAGTAGCTGAAAGAGAAAGAGTTGGATTTGCCAAAATGGTAGGAAGACTAGATATAGAAAATTTGTTGAGAGTTAATGTGAACAAGACTAAATGTAGTAGAAGAAAGATGTGAGGCTTTGTGTAGAGAGAAGATATAATTGATATAGAAGATGTGTAAGAGTTGGCTATGGAGATAGCCACACAAGATCTAGAGGCCAAATCGAAAACGCGAAGAGATCAATATGTGATGCTCAAGATTGCAATGGGATTGAATATTTTAGAATTGATTTACAAATGAGAACCCCTTGGTTATATAGCCAAGGTGAGACATAGGATTAGACAAGATCATGACAAGTGTTTTAATCCTATGACATGAGCCAACTAACTTGACATAAAAGTAAAAAAAAAAAAAGATGTAGACATGACAACTAAGTCTTCTAGAAAGAATCTTAGGACCTAAGTAAACCTAACATGTGAATAAGTCCCCTAGTAACAATTAGCTAGTTACAAGACTTTTATTCACACCAACAACCCCATCCTCCCCCCAATGCAACTTAGGGAGTAGATTATTATGCAAAGATGCAAGGATGGGTCCCGACTACTAGGCCATGTTAAGTACCCATGTACAAATGCAAATGCAATCTCTCACAAACGGAGAAAAAGAGAAAACCTAGTGGGACAAAACTTATCCCCAAAAGAGAGATGAAAGCAAAATACTCTCAATGGAGAATGAGAAGGACAAAAACCCATTTAAAGAAAAAGAGCCCCTCATAAGAGAAGAAGAGAGACCATGCAGCCCCCCCTCAATGGTGAATCACTTGCAATGGTAGAAGCTCAACATTGAATGCTAAAGATGATCCAATCTCATCAAACAATGATCCTCCCCTTAGGAATAAACAAAACCAAGATGATATGCATGATATCTTCCCATTCTTGAAAGGAAGATGTGGGAAGAAGAATGATTTGTGATGTCTTTGAACTACGCTCAAGTGTCTCCATGTCAATGTCGAAAGCTGACACACTCCAAATAGGAGTTCTAGGCCACACAGTTGAAGATGTCAATCCAAAATCTCTTAGAGATGAATGTATAACACACTACAAAGACAAAGATACCTCCTCTAAAGACAAAGAAACCTCCTCAAAATGCTGTCCAAAAGTATCCACACTCATGTCAAACTGCAAAGAATGATCATGTAGAGAATGAATAAGAAGGTCAGAGTATTCCCTAACAACAATTGAAGAAGAATCGTCTCCATCAAAGAGAAGATGTATGCAATCAATGGTGTCTCCCAAATCTGAAATGTGACTCAACAAACAACCCACCAATGTCTGTCAAGTATGCATCCCAAGTAGATGTAGTTGGAAGATGACGAAGATTTTGTTGCACTGAATTACAAGAGGCCATATCTATAGCAACACAAGCATCATCAAATGCAACCAAAGATGGAGGAGATGGAATGCAAGGCTCAAGAACGGGATCTGTTGTGAGAACACCCAAGTTCAAGTAGCCAAAAGTCTTCTCAAAGTCATGGTCCACACTAGAAGTGTGATCAATAGCCGAAGGAACAAGGTTATCATCAAAAGAAAAATTTGTAAAGGTGTACAACCATGATGAATTATCAACCATCTCTGTAGCAAGAATCTCTCTACTCTCCAAGTCTTTAATGGTAACTGTATCGGTAGTGAATTCTACAATCCTCCCATCTCCACCATGTGTAATCTAATAGATGGAAAGAAAATTGTTTGACAAATGAGGTACACACAAAACATCATTGAAAGTGCCCTCCCTAATATCAATAGGTCCTTTCCCAATTACACTCATGTATGTATTGTTTCCCATCAAAATAAGAGACATATTATAAGGCTCAAAAGAAGAGAATATAGACTGTGAAGATGCCATATGATGAGATGCTCTTGAATCTAGAAGCCATCTCCTTGATCCAAGACCTGTAGAAGCATAAAGAGCTTTCCCCTTATTACCTAATGTAGTAACCAAACCAACATGACTTTTGTCCTCATTAGACTGTTTTGAAGAAGAAGAAGTTGACTCAGACATTTTGGAAGGTAGATCAATATAATTCTTCTTAAGATGTTTCAATTCACAAATATCCTTCTTATAACAAGAATGTTCATCATGTCCAAGCTTCTTGCAATATGTATAAGTAGGCTTCTCTTTCTTAGATGATTTCTTTGTGGAAGAGGATTTATTCTTTGGTTGATATGAATGTGGAATATTCTTTGATTTCTTTTGTTTCTTATTAGTACTTTTTGATTCTTTCACCTAACTAGCCAACAATGCATCTCATCAAGTCATGTTAACATCTCAAAAAATGATGCAAATGAAGGTGTAGTATATGCAAACCCCATAGTCAACCTATGAGTATGAAAGCAAGAAACAAAAGCAACAAAATCAGGATCAAATTTGTTCAATGTATTGTAGACCAACTAAATGTCCTTATCAATTCCACATGCTTTACATTGCTCTCTTAGATCATTAACCTTAGTGATATAGTCCTGGATGTTCTCAAAGTTCTTAGGATCAAGGCTCATTAGTTCATTATCAATTTGATAGCTCCTCTTACTTCATCGATAGTACCATACAATGTTTTCAATTTGTTCCAAACTTCATGAGAATCCTTACATGATTCAATTTGAAACAACAAATCTTGAGAAACTAGTTTACAAAGACATCCAAGAGCTTTGGTATGTTCAATCATCCATTTTATCTTTTTATTTGTATCTATAGGTTCAGGTACCTTATTTTCAACATATGGAGAGTGACCCTCATTCATTACAACACTCCATGCATTTTGATGCCATGTCGAATAGTTATATGATGTTAGCAAAGGAACCTTAGAATGATCCATGGAAAAAGAAGAGCACAAGCAAACAGATTGAAAGAATGCACTAAGAGATGCCCCCCCCTCCCTCGGCCCGCCCAAAATCACTCAAACAAGAATTTCCCCCAGCAATATATGATTTGACACTTTATATTTAGTGCATTTACAAATGCCACTTTCCAAAAACAACGAAATGGACTTGATCTTAGTGCATACAGATGCCAAAATTGGCCACAAGCTCAAAGTAAAATTTTTACATAGAATGAGATCAATCTGATCACACCACTAAAACCTAAATGAAAAATTATGTACTTTCAAAAAAATTGCACCAAATTTTTTTATCGTAGGAGCGAGAACAAAACCCCAAAATTTCCCAAAATGAGAATGACTCAGCAACACCTGTGAGAATCTGTAACTTCTGGAAAAACCAAGCACCATAATAAAAAACCAACTACACCACTGCGAATAGCACAAAATTCTACCCCAATTTAAAAAAATTGCTTGCAAAAAAGAGCTTGTATGATTGAGATATGGCCATTTGAAGTTGGACTGCCAAAATGAAAACTCAAATCATGAAGGAGGCAAAAATTCTTGAAGAAGCTATTGACATCACATTGACGCTACATTGATGTTAGCATCCAACGAGTATAAATTGATGGTTTGTTGACCATTGCACTGGAATATTCTCCACAAATGTAATATGGTTTTTGATGGAATATTCTAGTGAATATTCTAATGGTGTCAGTGACAAAATATTCAAAGAATATTCTCCTGCTAGATTTCTTTGGCGGCATAATCTTTTTTTTTTTGGCGACGGAATATTCACTTGTAACACAGGTGGTTAGTTGGGGGCTACGGACTTGTGTGGACTTGTGGCCTCTTGCCACATGGTGTATGTGCACAATTTAGGTACTTCCATACCTTGTTGTGCAAGTCTTCCTGCGTAGTACTTGCATGGCACGTATATGTAGAAATTTTTTAATTTTTTATTTTAAATAAAAAAATTTCTGAAATATTTTTAAAAACAAAAAACATTTTGCCAAACCGAATTTTTTTATTCACTTGTGAAAGTAATTTCTGCCAATTGCGTATTATGCAATTATGACGGCTGTACGACTGTACAAATGGCGGAGGGGAAATTTCTTCCTCAAGCCTCGCATGAAGTGCTCAAATTTTGACGAATTGATAGTTGTTCTTGGGGTTTTTGGGCCTTCTAAACACGATGGTAGAGTTAGATTTGACCCAAAATGCTCCAAAATTGCAGCTACCTTTGGGATTTGGAAACCACTCTTCAGCTTCAAACCCTCATAGATTTGGCCTCATATGTCCGATTTGGACGAAATGAAAGGAAAACTGACTTTCTCAAACACCTCGAACTCAATGGTGAGCTCATATTTGCACCAACAAGCTCCAAAACAAACTTGCAATACAAAGTGACAAAGAGGAATCCCCAAAATTTGGTATTTCTATCAAGTTTTTCTAATTCTCCGGATCATCATAAGATGCGAGATAAGAGCATACTCAAATTTTCAAGATCTACCAAGATCTTTCCAAAAAAACTAACCAAAGGCACTCAACTTGCTTTGATACCATGTAAGAATTGGCTATGGAGATAGCCACCCAAGATCTAGAGGCCAAATGGAAAGCACAAAGAGATCAATATGCAATAGGATTGAATATTCTGGAATTGATTGACAAATGAGAACCCCTTGGTTATATAGCCAAGGTAAGACATAGGATTAGACAAAATCATGACAGTGTCTTAATCCTATGACATGAGACAACTAACTTGACATAAAAGTCAAAAAGATAAGATCTAGACATGACAACTAAGTCTTTTAGAAAGAATTTTAGGACCTAAGTAAACTTAACATGTGAATAAGTCCCCTAGTAAGAATTAGCTAGGTACAATACTTTTATTCACACCAATAAGATGAAGCAAAAAGAGGTGGTAGAGGCCAATTTCCAATAAAAGAATTGCAAGTGGATGTAGGAGAAGATAGACTCAGCTATCTCAAGAATTGGAAAGTGAACGAAGATGGATACCCCAAATTTGACAGGAACTTTGAACCCAAAAGAGCTTATTTATTGGCTCATTGATGGAGGAGTACTAACATATTGACTCGCTAATGACATACAAGATCCAGAAAGAGTGAAGGTGGCTCTGACCAAGCTAAAAGGTCATGTGACCTCATAATGGAAGGAAGTCCAACTAGAAAGAATCAAAAGAGGAAAGGAGAAGATCAAGTGATGGGATAGAATGGTTGACAAGTTGAGGGGAAATTCCAATCGAGTGATTACCAACCTTGACCTACATCCAAAGTTATGTTGTCAGTTTGGGGCTTGTTTTTTTTTCCTACGTTTGGTGAGGCTAAGTTTGGATATATATAGCCATAATTAAAATATACAAATTTGAGAAAACAATTGGTACTAATAGTGTTAATTGATAATTCAATTTCAAATGTCAATACTCAATATATATAGCCATAATTTGCACAAAAAATACACAAAATTGAGAAAACAATTGATAGTGATAGTGTTAATTGATAATTCAATATCAAATGCCAATATGTAATATATATATATAGCCATAATTTGCACAAAAAATATACTAAACTAAGAACATAGCTGATAATTATACTGATAATTGATAATTCAATGTCAAATTTTAACATCAAATCAATCCAAATCAATAATCATCATGTTGCTCTGAATCAAGAGCATCAATATTATCAATTGGTTTATTACAACCACAAGTAGCCCCAATGTTACTCCCACTAGCTGCACTATGGAAGTCTTGTGTAGCAGCTTTGTGCCCCTCATCCTTGATAGAGATTGCGGAAATGTGTGCAATCGAAGCATCCAAGTCGTCATTCTTAGGGGCTACATCTCAATTTCTCATTGCTCCTTGTGTGCTCGACTTGCTTATGTGAGAGGAGGCACAAGTTGGAATGCACATAGACTAACACTACTACCTTTTTAACAACCAATTGGTTTGCTAAATTGAGTGGATAAACGATTATGTACTCTAGTTTTGTTCAGCTGAAGAGGAACTTGCAAGTAGTTGAAATTGGACACAAAGTCAACACAACATTTGCAATTATAATTTATAATTTCCAAAGAAAACTACTAAAGTTAACAAATTAAAAAATTAACAAATAAAAAATGTATACTTCTGATAGAACTTTGATGGAATGAGGTTGCAAGTAAATAGAGAATTGGTCATGGAGGTACCACTATGTATTAGCAACCTTTCTATACTTGTCTCAAAGAGTTCTAAGATTGTGACCCATCGAAGCTATAAAATTGCCAAACTTATCCATGGCTATGCCCTCTACATCTAGATCAAGGAAAAGTCTAGCGAATGTTGCCTTGCACCAATCACTTACTTCAACATCTTTGTATGGTGGCATGCTCTTTGGCAAGGAAAATATCTGTGTGCTGTAATACTTAGCTAAGTTATTGGGTTTTGCAAAATTCAGCTCCGTTGCCATACTAGACAGGATGGGTTCAAGTACAAGCATGAACATGGGCTAGGTTCAACTAGGGAACAACCTTGCCATTTTGGGTACCTTGTGGGTATGTCTTAAATGCACCCATAGGGAATAAAAATTAAGTCTTTGTTTCCTAGGAATTGGATAACATAGTGTAGATTGGTTTTTTTTCAAAGATGTGTTCTTTGGGAGGGCTAGATCTCCTCAAAAGTAAGCCCACAAATTATTTATAGCCTCTACTTGCCACCTTGTGAAGTGCTTTCATCTCAAACAAATCTACTTGTTGAAGATATTTTTTCTCACTTTGAATCACCATTTTGGTCATTTCTCTTTTGTTCCAATTAGCAGCCTCACAGATATATCCCTACTTTCAATGCTAACCCAATACAGTAAATAATATTTATCATCATTTTGTCTTTGCTTTTAGTTTCTTTGTGCAAAGTTGTCTTCTCATGGAATCCCATGAATGGATCATGCCACACTTAAAGTAGTTCACAAATACTTGACCATGTGGCTATGACGTTCGTTTGCAACAAAGTGCAGTATGCTTTCCTCATTTTGATCCTTTTCATCTTGCATTCAATTGCAAATGGTGATAAGGAAATCTCTTAGCCTCTTGTAGTGATGTAGAACCTCAAAATTAAGAATGGTCCTCCCATATTTATCTTTAATTTTTGACCAATTCTTTTTTGTATTCAAATTTGCTATAGAGAAAATAAACAATTTCCAATGCATGTTTTTTGCTGTATGGCTAGTCTGTTGCATAATGTAATAATGTTCTACCATAAACAAAAGTTTCCTTCACCTTTATGGTCAAGCTATCTAGCTTGGTTTGATTCTCTTTGTATTTTCAATTATCTTTATCAATATCAATTATGTTCTCAATTTTGTATTTTTATTTGCAAATTATGGGTATTTTACACCAAAGGTGTATCCTATATGAAACTGATTGAGCTAATTTTGTTGATGAATGGTTGATATCATTTGCTTGCAATGCAAGACGATTGAATGCATCTAAACCTTAAATGTCAAATTGGTGATGTTGTGAAGGGTTAATGTTTTAAAGTGTCATCATAGGCTTCTTTTTCACCTCGAGTAATATCTAGACTATGCAATGAATGCCACTAAACAACATCTCTGTCTCATTTACAAAGGGTTGAATGTCTCCATCAAGTATTGGCCAATCCATGGAAAACTTTGGTTGATAACGGTAGAAGCACTTTTAATATTACTCACATAGCAATTCTAGATGGACCTGGTGGATTTAGATCAAGCGACCGGTTTAGTTTCAATGCGTGGGACTATGGTGAAGGGCCCCTCAAAAGATTGACACTGGATAGTGACGGTAACTTGAGATTATATAGCCTCAATTTGCAAAGCCATAGCTGGAAAATCTCATGGATTGCAAAGTTATAATAGTGCTGAATTCATGGTATGTGCAGTCCTTATGGTATGTGCTCATATACAACAGAGCCCATATGCATGTGCTTTCCTAGTTTTGATAGGGTGGATTTAAATGATTGGTCAAAGGATGTTGGATACTCAAGCAACTCACTTGTGCAAATCATGCTCCGATTACTTGGCTTAGTTCATTGATTAATATGGTTATGGTTATTTCAAAAGAGATGGTATGTCATTACTAGAGTGCAAATCGTTTTGTATGGATAATTGCAATTGTTTATGGTTTAGCTATGGAAATAACAACATAGGCACTTGTTATCCAAAGTATTTACTTATTAGTGGATTTCAATCTCTAGACACCCAAATCACATGTGTATTAAAGTAACCATTGATGTATCTTCAGTGACCAATAGCTTATATGTGCAAAAGTTACTGCAATTTGACTCAGGCTCACCACAATGTTCACTGCAATTGGAAACCCTAGTACAACCACAAAATATTTCGTCCACAGTTGGAAAGAAGAGGAAAACAATTCAGCTGATCATTGCTCTGGTTTCTTTTGTTGCTGCTCTTGGGTTCACAAAAAATGTTTGCGTAGCTCTAGGATGAGAATTTTTCATTAAAGCCTTTGACAAAGCCAATGTCTATAATTAACAAGTGTACTTTGTGGTCCTCAAGGGCTTAAAAGGTTCAAGTTTTTAGAACTTATTAGAGTGACCAATAATTTTAGGGACATCATTTGTCTATAGTGTAAGACATTGAATGCATCTGAACCATATATGTCAAATCGGGTGAAATTTTTCAATGTCATTGCAAGCTTCTTTTTTCTCATGGTTAATATCTTCTAGACCACTTAACATCTATATCTCTATGTCTAGCTTATTCACTCCCTATTTATCCCTCCCTATCTCTATCTCTATCTCTATCTCTATCTCTATCTCTATCTCTCTTTCTCTCTCCCTCTCACACACACACTCACTCCTTGTTTATCCCTCCCTATCTCTATCTATCTCCACCCTCTCTATCCCTTTCTCTCCATTTCTTCTCTATCACCTCCTTTATTTCTTATCCGTGCATCCTCTCTCTCTCTCTCTATATATATATATATATATATATATAACTTCCTATATCTTTATCTTAATATATCTCCATTGCCCCCTCTCTTGTTGTCTCCCACTTTCTATCTCTATTTCTCCCTCTCCCTCTTCCTCTTTCCTTATGTCTCTCCCTCTCTATATAGTTATGTCTCTCTCTTATTCAATCTATCTCATTATCTATATCTCTCTCATATTTGTGCTCTCTCTCTCTCTCTATATATATATATATTCCTCTCTCTACCACTATTTCTCTATATATTCCTGTCTACCTCTCTCTCTATATCACTGCTATATATCTTTATCTTTCTATCTCTCCATCTCGCCCTCTCATTGTCTCTTTCTATCTCTCTTTCCCTCTCTCCCTCTCATTCCCTCTTTTTATCTCTACTTGGCCTCTTTCCTCTCTATTTCTTTCCCTCCCTCTCCTTACTCTATCTACTTATATATATATATATATATATATATATATATATATATATATATATCACTCATATACACACACACTCCCTTTTTATCCCTCCTTGTCTCTATCTCTCTATCTTTCCCCTCTCTATTCACTCTTTCTCTCTCTCTATTGTCTCTATCACATTATTTCTCACTCTTGCCTCCTCTATCTCTATCTCCCTATCTCTTCCCCCCTCTCTATTTGTATCTCATTATCTCTACCTCTATCTCTTATTTACTCCATCTATCATGCTCTCTCTATATTTTTCTCTCCCTCTTGCTCCTCTCTCTATCTCTTTCTATCCATATCTCTCTATCTCTATCTTCCTATCTCTCTATCCCTCTCCCTATGCCTCTTTATCTCTATATCACACTCTATCTATATCACTTCCTCTCTCCCTCAATATCTATTGAGCTATCTCTCTCTCTCTCTCTCTCCACCCGCTTCTCTCTCTCTCATTCACTCCATCTTTCTCCACCCCCAACTCTTTATCTCTTTCCTGAGCCCTCTCTATCTCTCATCTCTCTTTATCTGTATCTCTCCCTCTCCCTCTCTATATTGAGCTATCTCCCCCTCTCTCCCTCTCCCTCTCCCTCTCCCTCTCCCTCTCCCTCTCTATATTGAGCTTTCTCCCTCTCTCCCCCCTCATCTTTTCTCTCTCTACCTATCTCTCTCCCTCTCACCCCCTCTTCTCTTTCTCCCTCCACCTAGATCTCTCTCCCTCCTCTACCTATCTCTCTTCTTCTCTCCCCCTCTTCTCTCTCCCTTTTCTCCATCCTTCTCTCTATCTCCCCCCTCTCTATATCTCCCCATCTCTCCCTCCATCACTCCCTCCCTACCCCTATATCTATCTCTCTATTTCTACCTCTCTCTCTTCCTCCTCTCATATATCTCTATCTCTCTTTTTCTTTCTCTCTATCTCTTGCTCTTTCTTTCTCTCTCCCTCCATCACTCCCTCCCTACCCCTGTATCTATCTCTCTATTTCTACCTCTCTCTCTTCCTCTCATATATCTCTATCTCTCTTTTTCTTTCTCTCTATCTCTCTTTTTATATATCTCTCTCTCTTTTTCATATATCTCTATCTCTCGCACTTTCTTTCTCCCTCTATCTATCTTCCCCTATTTCTCTCTACCTCTCTCAATCTCCCTCTAAACATCTCCATCACTTTACCTGTCTCTCTATCCCTCTATTTCTCCTTATATCTCTATCTCTCTTTCACCATCTATGTTTCTACCTATCTTTTCCTATTCCTCTATCTCTCTTCTTCTCTCTATATAGATATATTTATCTTCCATCCTATATAACCCTCTTTCCTCTCTCTCACTATCTCTCCCTCTCCTTCTCCATCTCCATCTCCATCTCTATCTTACTCTCTGTCTATATCCCCTATCTATATCTCCTTACCCCTCTCTCTCTTCCCCCTCTCTCTCTCCCTCTTTCTATACATCTCTCCCTCTCTCCCTATTGCAGACAAAATATGAACCTATTGGTAATGGAGCCAACTTATCTTCTTGATTCAGAGGTCTTCTTTTGGTCATTTTTGAATCCTTGTAAATGGATGCATAGTTGACTTGAAGCAAACACTTCTCCATTAAGACCTTTTTTGCACAAACATCATTTTCTAAATGGGCTACCAATTGGTCTCATGTACTGACCTCATGTACTCAAGTAATAGACCAAAAAAATTCTTAATTGACCTTCCATGTCTCTTCAGCATACCCATTGCACACCAAGGTGCGATTGCTAGTTTAATATATTTAAAAAAATTACATATATTGTATGGCTGTACCAAACGAAAGGGAACAAATTGTTGTACCAACAAACTTGAATTAACAAATTAGATACTTGGGGTTCAAAGCAAATGTTAGGAAATGTAAGGGTGTGCTCATTTTGTTCCACCATTCAACTATGATTGTTTTTGTTCTTGTGAATGGTTTTTTTTAACTAGCTGGTTTCCTTTTAGCACCTTTTAACACTAGTCAAGTTTACTTAAGGCATTTAATTTTTGTGTCTAAAGTCATGAGATTAAAACACGTGTCATCATCTTAGTTTATCCTATCCTTCACCCTTGTCTATATATACAAGGATTCTCTCATTGTACATGATGTATCATATGTTCATAATTAAGGTTGCATTGAATCATTCTTTTGGAAAATATTGCATAATAATTGCTTCTCTCTTGTGTGGAAGGTAATTGGTGCTGCAAAAAATCTTGGGCTCCTATGAACCCCTTGTGATTTATCTTACATGGTGTCAGAGCTTTAGATCTATCACCCCCTTCTCATTTTTGGGAGGTTATTTGCTAAGAATTTTCACATGGTGCATCTTGGAGCAAAACAAACCTTACTGTTGAGTCTAGAAGGCCTTAAAACCTATGAATTGATAGTAAACTCAATAGCCTTTGGAGTAGTTTCAGATTTGGTCATTTTTGGGGGCATCATAAAAAGTCTTGGTTGTACAAATTTGTATAGTTTGTATGGTCTATATAAGTTGTACGCTATTATAGGCTGCATATCTACAGTTAGTAGGTGTTACCAAAATATTCATAGTATCTTCCAATCATTGTGTAGGCATAATGTCACTTTGCATCATCTAGGTATGTCGTATGTTTTTGATAGAAATTTGGCTTGTTTGATTGGTTTGGTGATAGGTATGACAATGTTGTTATTGGTTGTCAGTGGAAACCTAACAACTAGGGACTTGCGGATATGCTAGGCTTGCATCAACTATCATAGTCATAGTTTGCAGAGGTTTTTAAAAGGGCGAAGCTTGTGGTCTCATAAGTGCCTAATGCCTGATTGCTTGTTTTTAGAGATTGGTCATGAGGGGGCTAGCCCTTGATCACACACAACTAGGGGGATAAACTACAAGTATATTGAGTATATTAGCAAGCCAATTCCATCTCAATGTTTGTTCTCCCCCAATCTTTATACGGAGGATTACATATGGGGAATATTCAAATTGTCCTATCCAACAGTATTCTTGCTATTTTTCTTGTAGCTTTCATTGTGGCTAAAACGACGTGGTATGGTTTCACAACCACTCTGATCAAATAATTTGGTCTTATTTATTTTTAGCTACATCCATGGCTTCTAGTGATTCACTATAGTAGGATTTTCATATCAATCTTGTGGATACAACTTCTTGGGATTAGTACTTGACAAATATATCAAGTTTGTTTATGAGTCCCATCTTGCATTCAGCAGACACACTTGAGGACATTCATCTCCTTTTTGATGACAACCCCATCACAAATGTTGTCTCATCATCATTGCCTTGTAATATCCCACTTACAGATTTTCTAGATTTTATGATTTTTTGTAATTTCCAAGTAACTGAACCCAAAATTTATGCAAACAAGCCAATAACTGAGTCTTAAACAATACTGCTAGTTATGAATAGTACCAATTGAGATTTCATGAATAGCCAAATACATACATAATTCATTACTTTGATTACATCCCTTTTCAAGAGAAATCCAAACTAAATTTACTGCCCAAAATAAGTTGAATTTCAGAATTACAAATCACAATGAATTATTAATCCGAAATCCTTATTGCTTTATTGTTTTAATTTGCACAAAACTACAACTAATACCACTGATTCTTCAAATCAACTATAATACTTCTCATACCTTTTTCAATTCAAATTAAAAAATAAAACTCATGGAAGCCTGTAATAACTGGTGATGATGATGTAGAGGGATGCAGTTGTTTGATGACTGGATAGATTAAAATAATAGCAAACCCTAGTATCAAAGAATAGTAGATTTAATTCCTTACAATTGCTACAATCTCTTTGTATTCTCAAATGCCCCTCCTCCAATGTTGTGTGGTGTATAATAAAATTGCAATGGAACAACAGGCTGGTGTGGCTAACAAATCCAGCATCAACCATTAGTGGTGTTCAAAATGAGCAGTAGCAAGAACATCAATCAGCAATGATCCTCCAAATATTTGCTTGAAAATATAAATTGCTCTATTGCTGGAACCTCGCATAAAATCTCCAAAAACAGCAGCAAACATTGTAGTGGCTCTATTGTATCTCTTGCGGAAGGTTTTTGGTCTTACTGGTTAGGTTGCTACACCTGTGAGTTCTTTCATAATTTCAACAGTTTATAAGTAGTGCCAAATAGAAATAACATATCTCAAAGTATGCCCTTTTCTTAAGAAATGGTGATAGGGGAGCTATTTTTAGTGTGGGCTAAAAAAAGAGTTTTTGCTAGGAAGTTGTAGATGATTTTGATGATTTTGCAGTTTTTTCTTTGATCATGGCTAATTGTTTGAAGACATCTAAAAAATGTTGAGAATCCACTTTGACATTTTGAATCCCTTTGATAGGCATGCACTTTTGCTTCACATGCTCACCAATATAGCATAAAACAAATATTGATTTTGTACTTTTGATTTCCTTTGTACAAGTGTGCACTTCATCACTAGATCCGCATTTGATATCTAGACATGAAAGTTGAGATTGAAATCAGATTTTCTTTAGTGAGGTGTGCACCTCCGCCCTAGATGCACACTTGACAAAGGTTGTTTTTTATGTTTGCATTTTGAATTGCTCCTTTCTTGAGATGCACACTTCTCCTCTAGCTGCATCCCTACCAATATAAAATTTGAACACTTCTGATCTCCACTATTAGGTGCACACCTGACACTCATGCACAATTGTGTACTATGATTTTTGAACATTTGATTTACGTGCACTTGACAATGGGATTTTTAAACTTGCATGTGGAATAAAAAAAATCATTGTTGAAGTGCGAACCTGCATCTAGGATGTGCACGCACGAAAGGGAATTAATAGTCTGATTTTCAAACACAATTTCCCTTTATTGAGGTGCACACCTACACTCCATGTGGACGCCTATGAATGGGACTTTAAAACTTTGGAATGTGAAATTCAATGCCTTTGATGATGTGTGACCTACATGGCATACACACCCATAGATAGGAACATATGAATTTTGATTCTGATCTCCTCCTTCTGTGATGTGTGCATCTCAACTCTAGGTGTGCACTTGGTAACTATGTTTTGATCTTTTGAATTTGAAAATGAATCCTCCTTTGATGAGGTGCTCCCTTGTCTCCTAGGTGTGCACTCGTATGTGATTCTTTGGTGTTTGGTCTTGAACTTATTTCCATGGGAGTATGATTTCAAAATCAAATTTTTAGTTGTAAGAGGGCATTTTAGCACAACTCCAGGTGTGCACTTGATAACCGTGTTTTGATCTCTTGAATTTGAAAATGAATCCTCCTTTGATGAGGTGAATCCCTATCTCCTAGGTGCACACTTATATGTTGGACTTTGTTCATTTGATTTGAAAATGAACTTTGGCCTTAGTGAGGTGTGCTTCTTTGTTCTAGGTGCACACTTGTATGTGATTCTTTGGTGTTTGTTCTAGAACTTATCTCCATGGTAAAATGCCCGCTTACAACAACTTTGATTTTGAAATCATACTCCCATGGATGTGCACCGTTGTATTTTTTGAAACAATTTTTCTCCCATGGTGAAGCACATTGTTCCACATACACATTGAATTTGGAAACAAATCAAGAATTATTTGATGAGATGCGCCCTCCTTGTCTCTCAAGCGCACACTTGTGAACTGTCCTTGGAACTTTCAGAATTTAGAATTCATATGTGTTTGATGAGGTGTGCCCTTCTTCCTTAGGTGCACACCTTTGAATAGACTGAAAGTTTTATGTTGTAGAGTGAGCCCATCTATTATGTCTACCTCTCTGTTGCCCTAATATTTGATTAAGTTTCAAGAGTCTTCATTGTTCAAAGATTCATATTATGGAGTCATGTCTTACCTTACCATTTTGTGAAAATCCAACATTCCAAGTCACTCTTAAAAATTTCTAAGTGTTTTTCTTAAGTGTCACATTGTATGTTGGAGTTTTACCTTGTATTGGAAACCTCCTTTATCCTCAACTTCAGTCTCTCAAAAGTCTCTTTGTTAGGGGTTCCTTTGGTATTAGGAACCATAATGATCCCCAATTGTCCCTCTTTTTGTCAAAACCCTCCCGACTCAACTATAACACTTAAGAAGTTTCTTATAAAATGGTGTCAAAGAGTATTCAGGAACTAAGAGCCTTTAGAAAAAGTTCCTAGCATCTATTAGGTTCTTGACATAGTCTAAGTTCTCGATAAGTACTTATTTAAAAGTCCCTCGCAAGTTCTCAATTGAATCCAAACCTCTAACGCTAGAAACATAGAAGCTGATTGATATGTTGGAGGATATTAAGTTTTTAGGAACCTAAGGAACTTCCAACTTGGTTCTTGATTACATTGAACTTCCCAACAAGGCTTAAAACACCAAAACAAGTTTTTATGTGAAGTTTTTAAAAAGTTCCTATGGGCCGGTGAAGCTCCAACATCTTGGATGTTGTTGAGGTGCTTAATAAGTTCTAGGAACCATTAGTAAGGTTGACATGGAGACACAACAAAATAATGGAATTGGTGGAGCATTCTAAGGAATTGGGAACTAGGAACCTCCACCAAAGTTCTGAGTACCCAGTTTACCTCTGACATTTGATAAAAAGGGGGAAATATGAAGAAAAGAATAGATGAAATGCAAGCAATATATCCAATAGAGTGGTGAACCTCCAATGAAAAGGAAAACAAAGGTTATATAAATTATTTCTGCTGGCTATTTTGAACAGCGTTCAAAATTGGAAGCCAAAGAAGAAGCAGTGCATTCTGCTACAACAAACCAAGTGTGTCTACAAATACCTTGGTTTCTCTCAATGTTTCTCCACTCAAATCTTGAGGTAAGCCAAAGCTCTTACCTTTTTATTTCTCTCTCTCTCTCTCTCTCTCTATTATATTTAATTTCTTGAGTCTCCAACACAACAATGTCCCTTCGTTCAAAACCTAGTTTCCATGAATTATACTCAATGCGCCATCTATCTCGATCTGATTTCAATCCCTCTTATCTCTATTAGCAAATATTCTTGCAAAGCTTAAATTGTCTATTTTGGTTAGTTTCCAAACCCCACATAATGGAATATGCATAGTGGGGTTACAAGAGGGAGTCTATTCTCATTATCTAAGGTTGGGGATAGCAAACTAGGGTATGTTGATTTGGAGGAGTTTTGGATGAGAATGTCTCAGAACCCTAGGACCAACATGGCTGAGGCTACCTTTCAAAGTGGGTTGGCACATGTTGGAAGTTTCCCCACTTTAGTACAATGCATTGATTTGGTATTAGCCTGTGTCGAACACTGTAAACCGGAAACAAGAGAAATTAAGTTTGTAGATGATAGAACGATAGCAACGTTAGATAGGCCTTTTATAAGCACCATTTTTAGGCTTCCAAACTAAGAAGAATATGTTGGCATGAGCATATAAAGGGAAATTTTTTATTTTTGCAGACAAGAAAGATTTGTGCCTTAACAACATTGCTAGACATTGGTTCAAAGTGCCAAGGAGAGGGAAGTCCAAGTTGCCCAAACACCTTGTGAGGTCACACTTCAATGAAGATACATCTGACATTATCACTTTACTACATAGAGTTATGGGGAGAAAAGAAACCAATACTTTTGAATATCTGATGTGTCAGTTTATCATTGTAATTGGGTGGAATTCTCAGCATATTGATTGGGGCAAGCTGGTTAGTGATAATCTTCACAATCAATTGGTGAACTTTCAAGAAACTCAAGAGTTTTATATGACTTCTTATTTATTCTATACTATTGCTAGTATAAATCCATGGTTAGGTTTGCAAGAAGTGGGAGTTTATGATAACACTAAACAGATATATGATATCTACTATGCTCCACCGAGTTTCTGGGACGGGGGGACGTGTTTTAGGGATGGGATTTTTTTAGGGGATTTTTGGGGATGGCAAGGGACGACATAAATTTTAAAAATATAGGGAAATTTCAAATTTCAGATATTCATGTGAATAATGATAACAATGAACATTGATAAATTTGCAAATGTAATCATATTGACGTATGCATTATAGAATCAAAAGTACTTAGTAAAACACAACAATAGAGTTCACATGAGTGATGAGAGTCAAACAAATTAATAGTACTAAAACTACTTAATTGCTTCCATACTTCATGTCAAACAGTCAATGTGCATATGATATAAAATTTTAAAAATAAAATGCCCGAAGGCTACAAGTTTGCACTGCAAATGTCAAAATGACAAAGTCACAAATGCCAAAACATAGTAATAGAAAGTATGATGGCTGCTTCTAATCGACATTTGTGAACATTGCATCAACATCAGACTCAGAGTTTGGGTCACTGCCACTATGAGTATGAGAGGCTAGCTCATCTAATGGAACTCCAACCAATCCCTCTTGTGTCTCCTCCTCTTCAATTTGGGCAGCGTCCTCTAAATCAACATCCCACTGTAACGCTGGAATCTATCGATACTCTGGAGTCTGACGATCTTGGAGTCGCAAAGCACTATGCATGGCCACTAATTTTTGTGCTCATCTAGAGGTCAGCCCATTCCTCTTGACAAAGTGAATAAAGTTGTATGTGGACTAATTCCTCTCTATAGCGGAGGAAGTTGCAACCTGTGAAAGGAGGCAAAAAATAAATTAGTATTTTACTAATTAGGACATTCAATTTTTATGATTATATAAATGCTCAACACTAATCAAATTAATAAATTATGTTAATGCATTACTTGTGAAAGGAGGCAAACAACAAGTGCCCTCAACTGTGGTGCATCCTTCCCATGCCATGTCCACCATCCAATAGGATCCTTTTGAGCTAGTGTAGCTCTATCTACCCTAGCCTTTGGTTTGCCAAATGTTGGACCACGAAGATTATAAAAGTCAGTCCATTGTGTATGAAGTAGGTTCGCCTCCTCAACTAAATACATTTTTGCAAGGGCCTTCATAAACCCTTCTTTCACCTCTTCGTCATCACAAGGAGGCACCCTACCAGGCCTTGGTACATGCCATTTGGGATTAAGAGCAAAGGCTTCCATATGAAGTGGGGTGTTCATAGTGTCCCACTGTCGCATCACAATGGGCTTAATTTCTTGCTCATATAATCCCAAATTAAGATCCCTATTAGAAATTGCTTGCCTCATTTTTCCAAGCATGGTGTCAAATGTTTCATAAATCTCAAGAGTTGGAGAGTTTGTATTAGCATATCTAATGAAATCCACAATTGGTGAAGTGATGTAGCAAATATATCACAAACAAAAATTTGAAAAAAGACAAGTTAGAACTTAGAAAATAAAAAAATAATAAAATCATATTTTATTTTTTATAAAATCAGCAATCAATAACAATTTTTTACCTCACATTGGACCACCAATTATCGTCAAGAATTTTTTGTTTGATGCTTCTCCCTTCTATAGTGCTTGCCATAGACCATCTATTCCACTTTGAATTAACTATCATCAACTATAGAGCCTCCTCCACCTCAAAAATCCTCTCTAACAAAATAAAATACTTGGCATACCTTGTCTCTAGAAGCATGAGAAATACCTTCTTTAAAAATGCCTTGAAGAGAGCAATTGAGGTGTGATGGTTGCAAATAAACATTTGAATATCTCTAGCCTCTACAACCACTTGTTGCACCCAATCTATCTTCCCTATGTCTTTCAATGCATTGTTCAACACATGAACACAACAAGGGATCCAAAAGATGTACTTGTAAGCACTCTCAAACATCAAACTAGCTAATTTGCACACATGTGCTGAATCAATGACCACTTGCACAACATTGGCTGCCCCAACCTCCTCTATGGCATCTCTCAAAATATGAAATTGGAATTATGCATCCTTGCGCTTCCTAGAACAATCAATGGCTCTAAAGAAATATTAGCCAACTACACATGTGACTATGATATTGATAAGTGGTTGATGTCTATTATTGGTCCACCCATCCATGATAATAGAGAAGCCTATCCTAACCAACACTGTCTCATGTCCTCTATCACCACACTCAACTTGGAATATTCTTTGTCAAGGAGTATAGTGTGTAATTTATTTTCTATAGGGGGTTGAATGAGGTACCAACAACTGCCACATCTCTAAACATTTGTTTGAAGTAGGGAGAATGTGCTTGGGATGGTATGGGAAAAGAAAAATTTGGCAATGGAGGACTTTGCCACATCTCTAAACATACTTGCAACTATATTTGGTTGCTCACTAGAAGTACCAATAGCCTTCCTCTTCCCTTTTGTGGAAACATGAACACCACTACTACTACCACTACCAATATCAGGACTACCAAACATAGAGGGCATAGGCGTAGCTGAATGTGCAGATTGTGTTTGCATTGGATACCTCATAAATTGTCCTTCGGCCTCCATGTGCAATCTATAACACTCTACCCTCTCATGGTCTTTTATGAGTTTACAAACCTTGACCCCATGGCCTGTATAACCCAATAGATGAGAATAGGCTCTTGTGTAGCTCCCATTGAATTTTTCATTACAAATGTGACATAACCACAATCTACTACCCCCCATGTTTTTCCCTTTTTCTTTGTCTAGGCGTGTTGTAAATTGAAGAAGAGGTTTTTAAGGGAAAAAAGGGCCTTTTGCATATTTTTTTAAATCTTTGGAGGGGCATTCAAATGGATTTCTATGATGCTGTACCCCTTCAACCGATTGGGTTCATTTTGTTCTACTTCTTCCCTCTAAACATGCTCACTTTCACTACTGCTGCTCATTTTGTATTGTTTTGGTTTCTGCAAACTAAAAATTAAAAAAAAACACAAAAAATCATACATTTCATCATTTAAACTTAGAAAAAAATGGAAAAAAAAAGAGAAATGGAAGAATCACTCACCTCTTTCACTTATCTTGCTGGCTTCTGCCTTAATGCTCTCCTTTTTTGCTATTGAATGCTGGTTTTGTTGTCCAACAACTCCTTCAAACCTTCCTCTTTCTCTTGCTCACTTTCCTCTTAGCTGCCATTTTTTTTGGAATGTAAAAATAAACTCAAATGGCTTTGAAAGAAAGTTTTATGTTTCATTTTAGGTTTGGGAGGGTGTGGGGTCCACTTAGAAAGAATAAAAAATAAACATTTAAAATTTCGGAGTTTTCTTTTTTGCAAAAAGCATGCTGGAAAAAAGGGGACAACCGATTGTCCCCATGCCGTCCCCGAGATGTCCCCATTGATCGGGGGCATTCCTTGCAAAAAAAATAAATTTGGGGATGCTTGGGAAACGTCCCCAAGGCATCCCCCATCCTCAGAACGTCCCCAGGATGGGAATGGGGGCCAAAACCTTAGGGGATGCGTCCCTGTGTATCCCTAGATATTTATCCTTAGGTATAGTTGGAAAACAACAAAAACATTTTTGAAGGGTTAATGATGCCTTCACTATACTTATTGTGAGGGAATTATATGGGAATGTTAGGTTGAGAATCTCCCTTGAGGCAGCTAATTTGATTAACCAATTTGGCAATTATTTTAATAATTTTATTCAATTCCCAAGGTATACGTACATTATAGTTGGTTGTTTTGATGAATATCCATACAAACTATCTAGATATCCAAATGATCATTTAATTCTCATTGAATTATGCATACAAATGGAATCCGTAAATAAAGTATGCAGTGATAAAAGGAAGGCTGGATATCCGTTTCCTTTGAGCTTATCTTATTATACGTGTCCATCTATGATAGAAGCTCAAATATAGAAAGATCTCTTGTTAAAATCACTATGCATTGCTACAACATGAGATATCCTTTTGACAGCAAGGATTACGTGAAAAATAATTTATATTTGGGATTGAGATGTTTCCATCACCCACATTTGGAAGACTATTGGGCTAATTGTGTAGATGATTTTGAAGTATGAAAGAGGGATTGGTACAGAATGATAGTCCAACAAATGAAAGAATACGAACTTGGATGAGATACAATAGGAGTAGAAGATGGTTTTTATATGGTTGATAAAACCTACATAAATTTTATTCAATTCCAACCATTCATTCCTATTGATTGGTTAGCCAAAGAAGTTATAGACATAAAGGAGAGGTCTTTCTTTGTTATAAAAAAATCCAAGAAATGGTTGGATGCAAAATTGGCTGAGTGTACTGTTGTGACCTTTTCACACATCACCCCATTCAAAATGGGGACACCTTAATTTTTTTTGCTCAATTTGAGTCTTTTGGCTTTGGTTTTGGTTGGTTTTCTTGCTGTCTCTCTCGGTTTTGTCTGTATTTCTGGGGATGTACCCATTTCTTTGAGCAAAGTTGAAATTTCGGCTAAGTCGGTGAAATTAGGGTTTGCATTCTTCAGGTCAGTTTGAGGTTGATTTACGCAAGCGAATTGAAATTTGAGTTTGGCATTGCAATCAGATGGCATTAGGAAGGCCCCCATTAAATTTTCATTGACTGAAAACTTACTATTTTTAGTAAGTGCTCAATTTGGGACCTTTTTCTCGGGACTTTTGAAATTTTGACTGCTTCACCACATTTAGAACACTTCAAAGTGCTTAAACGCAAAATTTGAGCAAATTCTAATGACATGCTATTTTTAGCAATCTGGGCTTTAGAAGCAATTTTTAGGGTTTGCATGTGTGATTTTTCAGTGCATGTTGGCATATTCTTTATGGGTTTTTTGAGAGCTTTGCGATGGTATGGCATGCAAGTCAAGTTGATAACTTACTATTTTTAGCAAGTGCTCGCATGCGGACCAATTCTCTGGGTTTTTTGAGATCTCTCGAGCAGTATGACATGCAAACACATTCGACAATTGGTTGGTCACTTTTTCAGGCACTTACTATTTTTAGCAGGTTCATTCTAGCATTCCCTAGAGCTTCAACTTCACGAACAGGGCAATCCAGAGAAGAAACGAAGTCAAATGGAGTTCATCTGAGGCACATACAAGTCAAATTAGGGTTTCCAACTTCGGTGCCTAAAATAGGGGGTAAAACTTGAGAATCTCTGAAAACGGATGTATCCCATCGCGATCACCATCTTTCAAGCAATCTACTGGTGAAATTTGAGCGCAATCTGAGTACTTACTATTTATAGTAAGTCACCTCCAGAACAGGGTTAAAAATAGATGACGCATGCAAAGACAAGTGTGAACAAGTCAGTTAACCCATGAGGATCATGTCAAGCAAATTTCAAGATAAACAGAGTTGCAAAAGTTAGAAAATCAAGGGATTTACTAAAAATAGAAAGCCAGGGCAAGCCAGTCAAAATCAGCTAAGTATTCGAGAGTCACCTTCGGAGGTTCACTTAACACCTCAAATGCAAAAAAGTGCCCAAGGCAAAGTCAAACTGGTAGAAGACCCTTGAAATGCGCTGTTAGGCTCCAAGAGGTAAGTTGGAAATTTTCTAAGTCCTCAAAATTGGAAGCAACCATCTTCAAAAGTGCCCATCATGTTATGAGGTGAAGAAAATTTCCTAAGTCATGGAAAATGGAAGGAGGACCCCCTAGATGCCCCCAGATGGTGAAGGTGACTTGAAATTTGTCTAAGTATTCAAAACTGGAAGCATTGCCTCCCAAATGAGCCCAAGTCATGGAGAGGACATGTAAAATATTCTAAGTGTTTCAAAATAGGAGACCCCTCCATATGCGCCCAAACTTCATGGAGATGGATGAAAAATGCCTAAGGCATGTAAACTGGGAGCAACACCCTTCATATGCGCCTATGAAGTAGGGCATGAAGAGAGGTACATGGGAAAATATTCTAATACAAGAAAAATGGCATGAGACCCCTCCATTTGCGCCCAAGGAAGAGACATCAAGGTGTAAGAGACCTGCCTGTCTCTACTTCTGTTTTTATGCTGAATGATAAGGGGTTGTAATTTTTTTGTATTTTCTCATAGATTGCCAGTCAAGAAATCAAATACAAGAAATGTAAACATAAACCCTACTGCAGCAATGCAATTAATTTATTGATTTTCTTTCAAAGCTTTTACAAATGTGTATACCCGGAAATACAATCTCCTGTAGATCTAAAGCAATAAATCTGATGAAGCATAGACTTGACTTCTGGATGAAGCCAACAGTGAGCACTTTCAGCTGATATTCCACAACCTCAGAATGCTGATACAATGGAGAGTTTTCGTTCTCCAAAGCTGATACGCTGGCAGAAACCCTTGGGCTCCCTTCCCCAAACGCCAATGAGAAATTATCAAAAAAATATTAAATAATCAATTTTGAATGTCTCCAAATGAGCCCTTTAAGATTCTTTTATACTTTTCCTGCAGGAGCTCATACACTTTTCTCACCAATGTGGGATAAAAGATAATAGGCCAATCCCCTCCAATTTGCCTTTTAAATCATTTTAAAATAATATAATGTTTGCACTTTGGAATATTAAAATATGTCCTTGAAATTGGCGCCCAAGTAATTAATTAAAACGGCCCCCTTTTTAATGATGAATGGACCCTCAAGTCATAAAGTGCAAATATAATGTTATAATATAATATTAAAATATTAATTATTATTAAAGTCACCTTTAATAATAATTAAACGTTATAACTTAGGCAAAACTCCTTATTTCACCAACTCAACTGAATTTGGGAATCGACACTGCCAACATGTGAACTTTAGGCGCCCTGCTATAAATAGAATTGCTTGCTGGCTGACTTACTATAAATAGTAAGTATATGAAACTGAATCAACTAAAGGCTACTTGAACCCACACGAGATGTTGAAGGAGAGATTCCTTTGATCACCGCCAAAAGAGACCCTCTAACTAGACATATTAGCCTACGAGGGCTAGGAATAGGCTAAATTCACTGACTTTGATGCTCGCAAAATTGGGGACATTACAGTCTGCCTTGCCTGAAATTGCTTGTCCTCAAGCAATCTCTACTGCAAAGAAACCCAACTCCTCGAAAGGCCCAAAAGAACAACTGTGAAGTGTCCCACACATCTCTAACTGTCTCCTGTAGCATCAACAAAAACACAACTGTGCAAGCTATCCCTGGATCCCAAACCCAAAATGGAAGTCTGCCATGTCTAATACCCTTCGACTTCCTTTGTGTAAAACTGGTCTCAACTTCACCATGCTGAGAATGGTGAAGTAAACCCATGGGACCCGTCCAAATTGCAACACTAACTCTGTCACCACTTGGATCCCAATATAATCTGTACACACATCCATCCGTACTGTGGAGATATGAACATCTGAAAATGTCTGTGTCACAACAACTATCTCCATCCTCTGCTAGACTCCCATGGATGTGTTGACTATGCAAGTAATCCCCCACAAATGACGGACTCGAATACTTGCAGCTATTGATTCCATCTATTGAAGATGGTAAACACCCATCCCACAAAGGATGGTATAATCCCAGAGCCAATCCACACCGATGCATCATCAAGTCCTCCGTGTGTGGATCAAAAGAAAAGTGATGAGCACTCCTCACTGTGTAGTTGCGATAGAACACTCCAACCTCGTTCAATGGCTCATCACTAGCAATACTCGAATTAGGCAGCTGATCACTATGACTCTGTAGTACAAGTTGGCGTCCAAAATCAGCTGCATGGAATGAAATAACAGATTTGCTTCCAGGAGATGGAAACAAATCAACATGAGAGCCATACTCCCAACCAGATAATATTCTACGAATTCCCTGTGAAGATGATGGAGTAGCCTCGTGTACTAACACATAACTCTCAGGAGAATCCACCATTGCGACACAAGAGCTATCAATAATCTGTCTTGTGTCATCTGACGTGGTACTAACCATAGGAGAACCTGATGCAATGAGTGGTTCTCTATTGCTCTCAACCAAAGTACCCATCCCATCTAAATTAACTGCACCAACATCTGTGATGGATGTAACCACATCCTCAACCTGCTCACAGCTATGAACTGTGGGTGTATGATCATCACTAATTGCTGCCATAGAAACCTGAACTGCATTTGAAAATGGTGTAGACCGTGCCAAGCTCAACTCCACGGTAAGCTCCCCTAACTGTGACTGTGACTCTTGAAGGGCCAATTGACTGCTCTTCAACGAGTCCATAGTCACCTCAACCTCATGAGTGAGCTCATCGACCTCCTCCTCCTTTCCCTTCAATGCATCATAACAAATGCAATCCCACTCGAGAAGAAAATCCCTGTCTGCAAGTAGTTGTAGGTAATTTTGTTTCATCATTCCAATTGCTTCTCGAAGTGCATGTATCTCTGCAAGGGAAAAACCACTATCACCTTGTTCATCTGTCAAAGGAGTACTCCAACCAAAGGTAGCCAACATCAAAATGCTCAATGGTTGTGGCAATCATACTGTCATTCACTTTTAGTTGCCCAACCAAATGATGAGGACTCTGTAGCTTATGACCCCCATACAAGTTTCCCGGTTCACAATCTGCACTGTGATAAGAGGCTGATTCGTCATCACTCACTACATGATAAGCAGCATCATGTGTACTTTCATCCATGCACACCTCAACATCTAAGGTACTATTGCTATGTACCTCAAAGGATGGCTCAACTGATAAGGTAGAAGCTGCTGATATGACAGTATCTTCACACACTTCCACTTCCAATGCAACTATATCACCATCCAACTCATGATCCTGGGATTCTATGCCATCACTTGAACCTTCCAACTTGTTTTCTAAGGTCTGATCTGGAAAATCAGACTCACTATGACATGAATCCTCAAGATACAATGCATCATTAGTACCCAATTCCTGAGTACTTTCATGTAACAACTCAATAGTAGCATCTTGCACATGTGTAGCCCCTGTTGTATCAAGCTGATGCAAAATTTTACAACTGTTGTCATGTAAATCAGATCTGTTATTGGTCACCTTTTCTGTGTAATCTTCATGCTTGACATCCATATTTTGCATGTCAACATTCAAAGTTTCTTCCACAACATTTTCCGCACTGGCTATGACACCTAACCCATTGTTATGCTCAAGGAAAAGACTGCTGTTATCAAAATCAGAATTCTTAGCATGACTGATAACGACTTCTTGGGTGCTGAAAGTACCAACATTCTCAAGTTTCATCCTCCTTTCCTTTACCTGAGTACTGGTAAGATTCTTTGCAAACAAAGAATCAAAAATTTATGGATGTTGTAGAAGCTTTGTCACACTCTTGTCATAGTCCTGAAAAGCTTGCATGAGTTATGCTAGGAGTTCCTGCATAGACTTTTCCTTCTGTGGTAGAGCAGGAAGAAAGGTAGGTAGCAATCTTCCATCTTTAATTCTATAACGGCTATAGGCAGCCATTGATGTAACCTTTTTTACACTTGCTATATGTAGCTGATTTCCAATTGAGTCATGCTAGAGATGAGTGTTGATCATTGAACTATCTCTCAAGAGTTGGACGCTATCTTCGGTGTATAACTCAGAAATTTCGTGTAATGTCCCTTGCAAATTTTTATGTTTATTTCATGTTTTCTGCCTTGGGCATTCCATCAACACTTTGCTTGAAATCTTGTTCTTGGCTGGAAATTGTTTCAGTTTGTCTTCCTCTTGAATGATGATGTTAAAATGCATAAAGTAACTCGACTAAACAATGTTAAATGCCTTCAATTGCACTAGTAATGCATTGCAAAGTAAATTCTGATTTCCCAAGCTAAAGATAACTGGAAATGCATGTAAATATTCAGTTACAATAGACTGACATACAATTACCATGCAACCCAGAACTTCATTTATATTGTCTACAATCATATTACAATGCGTTGCCACAAAAGGTTACAACAATTTGCCCCAAAAAGGAGAATTTTTACAATATAACTCAAACTTGTAAGGTAGTAATATATAATATAACATTTACAGAGAGTAAAATGCAACCTCCAACACTACTGGGTTAGTGAACTATTGACTGTAGTATGGATAGTGCTATTATAATATCTAAATGCCGATGCCAATGTATACAAGCAATAAGGTAAAGAACCTGGTCAATGGCTTGAGGCAACAATTGACTGAAACTTGAAATCTCGTCCTTGCTCCTATAGCTCGTCTTAGTCCGACAGATGAAGTAACTCTCCACGTTTAATCAAATCCTTCCAAAAATTTGAATTGCCTACTATTAGAATGCTATACCCAATACCGATTGTTCTCCAACACCCATCGATGAGTCCCCAATACGACTATAGACAAGCGCTTGTGTTTCCCTGATAGATTCATGTCAAATCATGAATTCTTTTAAAGCTACGCCCAGGTGCCAATAAGAACTCACCAAAATCATCATCAAGAAATGACGCCAGTGTTACTTATTGAATTTCGATTTTTCCAGCTAATATTAATTCAAAAACAAACTATCGAAGCTTCCAAAAGATGAGTCGGACTTCTATATGCTCTGCGATTTTATTCAAGTAGCTGCCGATTTTTATTTTATTTTTTTGTATTGATTTGTCATGTAGCGGCTGAGACTATACCGACCCCATTATAAAGATTTGACTCTTAGTGGACACCTGTAGGATGCATCACTACAATGAGATTCGATTCTTCATCCAAGATGCAAACCACACACTCCAGTTAGAAATCACGACTCTGGCCAATGAGTCTTCTTATTCTATTATATCGATGCCAAATATTCGCTAGCCTTCGAAAATAATAGCGAACCTTTAATGTTATTAATCAACAACCAATTGGAGAGTTTGTCTTTTGTGCCACGTCCTCTCCAAAGTTCGTATTTTCCAAAGATAGACGCAAATTTTTTCCTCTAATTCTTTGTCTTCATTTGAGACTCCTTAATTCGCCTTTCCTGTAGGCTGCGATGGTCATTAGCAAAGCCACGACTTCAAGCAGCTTTCGATAATTATTATTTCCCGATGATTTGTCTTATATGCCCTATATCATTCAACAAAATTCTGACGGCTTATCCTTTCCCACGTTTTGGCTCTTCTTGCGTCTAACCTCAGGTCACGATTTTCTTTTAACTCCAACCCTTCGTGCGTCCTTGAATTGTGCTTTTATTCCACGATTTTTGTATGCCGTTCCCTCAATCTTGACTAAGAGAATTATATCGTGGCTTGTCCTATGAGAGAGTTGTTTTCCTGTCTGACGGAATTTATCATCAATAATAAATTTGTCTTAAGAGGTGCTCGATTCCTTTAGGTAAATTAGATAGGCATCAAATTTTTTTTAAGTTTTTTGTCTATATTCCCATTACAACCGTCCCCTATAGGAAAAGGGATTTGCTTCAAAGCTGGTTTGGCTGTAATTTTACAAAATCTGCAAGCTGCAAATACCCAAAAATTCCTGAAAACCAACACAAGATGGCAGGATTCAGGCTTTAATACCACTGTAAGAGACCTGCCTGTCTCTACTTCTGTTTTTATGCTGAATGATAAGGGGTTGTAATTTTTTTGTATTTTCTCATAAATTGCCAATCAAGAAATCAAATACAAGAAATGTAAACATAAACCCTACTGCAGCAATGCAATTAATTTATTGATTTTCTTTCAAAGCTTTTACAAATATGTGCATACCCGAAAATACAATCTCCTGTAGATCTGAAGCAATAAATCTGATGAAGCATAGACTTGACTTCTGGATGAAGCCAACAGTGAGCACCTTTAGCTGATATTCCACAACCTCAGAATGCTGATACAATGGAGAGTTTTCATTCTCCAAAGCCGATACGCTAGCAGAAACCCTTGGGCTCCCTTTCCCAAACACCAATGAGAAATTATCAAACAAATATCAAATAATCAATTCTGAATGTCTCCAAATGAGCCCTTTAAGATTCTTTTATACTTTTCCTGCAGGAGCTCATACACTTTTCTCACCAATGTGGGATAAAAGATAATAGGCCAATCCCCTCCAATTTGCCTTTTAAATCATTTTAAAATAATATAATGTTTGCACTTTGGAATATTAAAATGTCCTTGAAATTGGCGCCCAAGTAATTAATTAAAACGGCCCCCTTTTTAATGATGAATGGACCCTCAAGTCATAAAGTGCAAATATAATGTTATAATATAATATTAAAATATTAATTATTATTAAAGTCACCTTTAATAATAATTAAACGTTATAACTTAGGCAAAACTCCTTATTTCACCAACTCAACTGAATTTGGGAATCGACACTGCCAACATGTGAACTTTAGGTGCCCTGCTATAAATAGAATTGCTTGCCGGCTAACTTACTATAAATAGTAACCTAAAATACACTGAAGGCTACTTGAACCCATACGAGATGCTGAAGGAAAGATTCCTCTGATCACTTCCAAAAGAGACCCTCTAACTAGACATATTAGCCTACGAGGGCCGGAATAGGCTAAATTCACTAAACTCCGATGCTCGCAAAATTGGGACATTACACAAGGTGAGAATTTTTTCTAGGGGAAGAAACAAAAACTCAAGGGGTAAAATACTCAAGATGAGTAGGGGACATAAAATTTGTCTAAGGCAAGAAAAATGGAATGACAAAGTGGTAAATGCGCCCAAGGTAGTATGAGAGCTTGAAAATTTTCTAAGTCATTGAAAGCTTCAGCAAAGCCTCTAAAATGCACCCATGATGAAAAGTTGTGAAGCAAGCAAGATTTGCTAGAGAAAAATGATGGACTCTATCTGATCCAGAGGTCAATTGGACCTCGGAAATCAAAACATGGCAATTAGGTAAGTGAAGTAAATGTATACTATGAGTGTTTTGATGCACTTCTTTTTGTTTGTTTTGTTGGATGAGCACTGGGACCAAACCGTGAAGACTTGGGGCGATGGAGCAAATACTTCAAAACAACATCACAACCTTGGAAGAGGATAAAATTACATGTTTCAAATTCCTCCATGATGTCTCATTTGCACCCAAACCATGAAGGGAAATGTTGGAAGAAACGGCTAAGTGTTGGAATTTCTCCTCAAAGACCTAATATGCAACCAACTCAAGGAGGCAGGTGGCAAGGAAGAAATGCTTGAGTCCAAGACTAGAAGATCCTTCAAGATTAGGAAGAAGAAATAATGAAGGCCTAGGGGTTAGAAATCATCCTCAAGCACTTCAGAGTTAAAGAATGATAGCTAAGGGGAAAATCATACTCAAGCAGGAGAAAGAAGTTGCAGTCGTGGAGCTTCAGAATGAAATCGTGCTTTCCCTATCAACTCAAGAGGTTGAAGCTATGTTGGCCAGATTCATAGAGTTTGTAATCAAAGGGAAGGACAATGGGAATACATTTTTGGACGAGAATCTTCTAAAAGGATACTGGGCATTAATTTCCCATAGTGGTTAAAGGGAGGAGTTCGGCATTTTGTGCTCATTTATTACACCACTCCACCTTTTGGCGGTTTTTAGGGTGGAATCTTGACCAGGGCTTATATGGCTCAATTTGAGCCCTTCATTGTAATTGAATTTGGGTTGTCCATTGGACTTGGCCATCTATAAAAGGGGCATCCCCCCTCATTTGTAATTATTAGAGATTAGACAGCTAGGAGATAGAGAATAGAGAGAGAGCATAGATTGATAGCTTAGCGTAGTTTGAAAAGGAAGGAAAGTTTTCCATTGAAAGCTTTGTAAAATGTTGTTGTGAACACTCTCATAATAAAAAGAGTTATCATTGATGGTGGTTTCATCTTTTGTTGTGAGTAGCTAGCGAGGTTGCTTCGTCCTTTTAATTCGCAATAGAATCTTAAAGTAGTTTAGAGTAAAGTAGATTTCATTTCATGCAAGTAGATGGTAGTAGTGGAATGTGGCGTTCGATTTAAGCAAGCTTCGTTAACTCCATACCACTAGCGGGCTCACTGACGGTGGGTTTGCCTTGAGTGGTCAACTGGAACATTGCGGGCTTAACTTTGATTATGATCTTCATGTTGGTATGCATTGTTGTGACGGTATTTTCATTGTTGAATTGTAATTTGAACATTTCTAGTTACTCCCCTCGAAGATTGCACCGGTTTTGTGGAGGCTGTCCGAAATGAGGCAAACTAGAGCCTGGTTGAAGTTTGGAAAAGTTGATCTCCACATCCCGCGCGTAGATTAGTCCATAGGTTTTCTAATCCCTGCAACCATTCAATTCAGTACATTTCTGGTTAGTATAGGAAATCTGTGCTTCATTGATAAATCTTTTGAACTTTAAAAATCCCTTTCTTTGTTGTTGAACAATTACGTAAGTTCCCCTTGAGATTACCAGCAAATCACATCAAGGCAACTGAGACTATCCATTGCATGAAGGAACTTTGCAGTTAAATGCATGATCTTTCTCACAATCTTAGCATGTAGGAGACTTTGATCAAGAGCGAATAGAGTGACCGTTGAAGACTTTATTCTATGTTGGTGCGGTCATAAAACACTTGTCAACATGTACTACTACAAGTCCTCAAGGTTCATCTCCCAACAGTCATAAGCAGCTAGAGAAGCCAAAGACGCAAACTAGAGCTTTAGCATCTACAATACCCACTAATTTATACATATCAAGAACTAGGTCAAGTACAACTGAAGGTGGTGATGGAGAAGATCCAAAGAAAGGAGCTGATTTGAAAAGTGCATGTGCACAAGGAGATATTGGAAAGAGGAACAAGTTGCAAGTGAAAAAGCCTCAGGCTCCCCAAGTTGTACCCAAAAGATCAGCAAGAAGAAAATGAAATGGCCCCTGAGGTAAATCCTAATCCATCAACACCCCCATCTTCTCCAAACGATGATCTCACCATTCAAAATTCTCCTCTTCTATCCTCACGTCAAGAATATATTACTGTAGATGCTTCCCTTAGAACTACTTTTCCACCTATTCCTTCCTCATTTTCCTTAAGTCCTCAGAAAATTGCTACTTTTTCTCAATGGCTGAAGGAAGTAGTGTGTAAGAAGAGAAAGTAAATAGATAATGTGAATCTTGATTATGGTGTAGCTGCCCTATTACTACATGGCACTGCTCCTAAATGGAAGAAGGCTCAAACAACCTCAAGGATATGATGATTGATGCATTTGGATATCAATATGTAGAGATGGCTAAACCTATCAGTGATAAAGGAGAACAAGATATATCTGAAAAAAATTATTAAATCTCCTGGGTTGACCTTGGTCCTTCTACACATGAGGGAGATATTTATAACTTCCAGATCTCAGCTGCTAAATTGGTGCATAGAACAGAGAAAAAGAAGGGTACAAAGAGAACAACTTGAAGAAAACATTCAAGCACTGACATCATGCATTAAGGCAATCTTGGATACATTGACCCAACCACTAATTGAAAAATGAGCTTCACATGACACAAATATAAAAAATGTTGATAAGGAGATGATGGAAAAGATAAGCAAATATCTAGCGTATGGGAAAGCATTAGAAGCATGGGTTCAACAAATCATGATTGATGGACTTCTATGTATTGAGGAATTAGCCATATTATAGTAGCAAGCTGAAAATAAAATAGAAGAATTAAAAGATGAGATCCTGATGACTAAGAAAGAAGAGTCTATATGGCAGAATGTAGCTAGAGATATTGAAGAGATGTCTGAAATTGATGTTAAAATGCTGGTTTCTGAGAAAATTTTGATGCAACCTGAGGATTATGTTGCAGTAACATGGGTGAGAGATATTGAATGGAAAGTTGTAATCATTAAACAAATCATCACTGAGTTGAAGAAATTTCTGAAGGAAGCAAAATATATAAAATTTGAAATTATTGTAGGAAGCTTGGCTTTGGAAATAGATATACCAGAGGAGGATAGCTCTGTTTTGGAGGATGTTTAGATTGCTATTCAAAATTTCAAAGATTTAATCTCTAAAGAACTCTTTGATAAGGAGGTTATAAGTGCCAATACAATGAAAAGGTTAGCTTCCACGCCAAATGTAGCAGTTACTTTCCGCAAAGATCTGTCCACACTGCTTATAAAAATAAAGGAAATAGAAGAAAGCCTCATGAATTGGAAGCAACACCTTTTAAATACTATAGTTCCACAAGCAAAAACAATGGCACTTGTTGTAAAGCAGTTCAAAATTTACAAAGGTTCATCCTTGGAGAAATCAGAAGCTGCTAAAGAAGATACTCCAGCAAATTGATGACGGAGACCACCTCTTTATTCAAACAAATGTTTTATTTCAAAGATTTAATCTCTAAAGAACTTTTCAATAAGAAGGTTATAAGTGCCAATACAATGAAGAACTTAGCTTCCATGTCAATTGTAGCAAGTACTTTCTGCAAAGATCTGTCCACACTGCTTATACAAATAAAGGAAATAGAGGAAAGCCTTATGAATTGGAAGCAACGCCTTCTAAATACTATAGTTCCACAAGGAAAAACAATGGCACTTGTTGTAAAGCAGTTCAGAGTTTACAAAGGTTCATACTTGGAGAAGTCAGAAGCTGCTAATGAATATATTCCAACAAATTGATGACGCAGACCTTTTCTTTATTCAAATAAATGTTCTAGTTCTCTAGTTTGAAATTAAGTCATTTTATATGACTTATTATAAACTTATTTAATTATAACTTGATGATGGAAAATAAGTAATTTTTAATTTATTATCATAAGAAATGAATAAAAGGTAGTTACAAATCAGTTATTGGGAGAAAGCCTAATATATGAGGTTTACTTGTATTTAAAAGGACTTTTGGCTCTCACATTTTTGGTATCAAGGATTTTGAGTTGTACAGCTCTGTAAAGGAATAGAAAATACTTTGATTGTGGGATTATTGCATCTTCAATGTGCTGTTGTTAATCTTTCGTATTTTGTATTGATGAGAGTCTTTGCAAATCCTAATTTGTCTGTATGAAAGCAATCAGTCTTTCTTTAGAGATACTATAAACTGTGCAATGTTGAAGATATATGCAGTCATCTTTCTGTTAATCTAAAATTCATACTGCTGATTACCATCTTGTCTTTTTGTAAGTTAAGATTGGTATAATATTTTTCATTCAGCATTGTTGCATGCATTTCATTTAAGTCTTCCAGTACAAAGATAATTTCTTTTCTTGGAATCTAAGGAACTTGAGTCATTATTTGTGAGTTTTTTGTTCAGATTTCTAAAATCTTTATTCTTTATTTTGTTTAAAATCCTTTTCTGGTATTTATGGGATAAAAATACCTTAAAACCAGAATTCTTTATCATAAGAGGGAGCGGCCCCTCTCAATGCAGAGGAGAGTTGTTAAACAATAACAACTTTTTCAACTGTTGGTATGATTATCGTTGCTTATTGGGAAAAGTAGGGTTATTTTCAAAGATAATATTCATAATGACAAATTTGTTTACCAACACCTCTCAAAAGTGCATTCTTGATTGCAGTCTACACAAATTTCTCTGTTAAGAATCCCTTTCCTTCATTGTGAAGAATGTACTCAAGAACTTTGTTCCATGATGCTACGAACATTTAGAAAAGAATAACAAAGAGGACAAGACAAAGCAGACTTGGAAGTTTTGAAACATGAATTGCACTTGAGAAAACAAGAGACATTAACTTAGAACTTGACACAATAAGGAAATTTCATATTGGTACAATAAATAGTATAAAATGCAAATGTCAACCTATAAGGTACAATTTTAATGTGGGATTTGGAGAAAAGTTGAATTTTGCCCCCAATATCAATTGAGGTCCTTCATATGGAGTAGTATGGGATTAACAACAGAAAAGAGACTCCAAAAAGACATGTGCTCAAAAATTGAAGATTGCATGACCAAAGAGCTGTTGTACATGAGAATGATAGTTATGATCATCTTTATAAGGATAGAAGTTGTTGCTTAAATGAAAAGCCTATCTCCTAAGACACTGTTTCCTGATTACAATTCCTCAATTTGAGGAATACGTGTTCTTGCTCAGTTGATATAAAAATATACAAAATGTCAAAATACAATGTAATACATTAGGAATGAATACCCCCAGGCATATCCCTAGATGTTACTGAAAATCGGTGCTTATTGCTTAAAGAGAAACTTGCCTTTTTTTTGATAAAGAAAAGCTCAATATATTAAAAAAGAGATAAAATACAAAAACCCTGTCTAAGCATATGCTTGGGGGGTAGAATTACAACCAACTAGCTGAAGGTACCATCCAAGCTAAAATCTATTGGAATCAAAGATACATATCCAAATAAACAAATTAGGATTTCACAATTAGTTTGAAACTAGCATAGGCCAATAAATGATTAAAAACTAAGGTAGACTGAAAAAGAAGCAAGAACAACCACAAATCCTCGGCTGTTGTTGCTGACTATGTTGCAAATTTGAAAAAAACAAGCAGAATGAGGAAAAAATTGCAGGGCAGAGGATATATATAGGAAAAAAAAGAAGAAAATATTGCTAAGATCTTGCAATAAATTGAGAATTTCTTGGGAATACACCACAATAAGTAGGGAATTTCTTGGTCAAAATCTCATTAACTGGTATTTCTAGAATATCACATTATTTTCATGAATTTATCATAAGCCTAGGCAGTAATCTATATATAATAGCACAATAAAATTATAAATTAAAGATATTTTCTTCTATAATATAAAGTTATAAACTAAGATTTGCTGCTTCACCAGACAATGAATTTATTCACAATATGGTTGATAAGTGCCTAAACTGTGTCCAATATTACTTTTCTTGTCATGGATAAAAAATAATTACATATACTCTCCATGCTTCTTGACACAGGCGATAGGAGTTCAAGGAGATGTTCGAAAGAAAGAGGATGCTGCTCGTGTTGTTGAACAAACAGTAAAGCATTTTGGAAGGCTTGATATTCTTGTAAATAATGCTGCTGGCAACTTTCTTGTGCCTGCAGAAGATTTGTCTCCAAATGGACTGCGAACAGGTGGTTGCCCATATTTTCTTTAGAAAGTTTATTCTATGAAGCATCTTCCTCTTGGGACCTTATTGAATGACAGGAATAGAGTTAAAAATAATACCGAATCAGTAACTAAATGTCTCGATCTTGCTGGAAATTCCTTTTTTTTTTTTGTACCTGCTACCACCTATATTTAGAAATCCATACATGGTGGACAATTTTTTAATTTTTTTGAGCTCTGGTTTTGTTAAAATGTGTTTTTCAGAAACTTGTCAAATTGTAAATCATTTCTTTATTTTCTGCTTTAAAGCTCCTTTCAGGCTATCCTGTTTTATGATCCTAATGGCTTTGTGAAGAGCACAAAAATATACTGAGAGGGGTGGGGGTGAATCAGTATATCAACAAACTTTTACCCTTTACAAGCTTTATCAACTTCAAACTTTAACACAAATCAACTATGCAAGAATATCTCAATATGAACAAGTTGACACCAAGATTTTATGTGGAAACCCTTTCGGGATAAAACCACGGTACAAATAATGTACTTTATGAATTATATAAAATTTTACAATGAATGTAGGCACCAACCTACTTGAATCACCAATTTGTAGTTTAGTAGGCACCAACCCTTAATTCTGATTTAGTAGGCACCAACCTACATGGAGCTTCAACCCCTAATCTTGTTTTAGTATGCACCAACCTACAAGGAGCACAATCTTAGTAGGCACCAACCTAGTGGAGGCTTCAACCCCACTTGCCAAGCACCAACTTAGCAAAAATAATAATTTGAAGAATAATCTTCCACCTTCAATGTTGCTTCTCCAATGAATGATGGACAATTCCGCTCAAACACTCTTCCTCTTGAATTTATCTTTCAAATCTAATCCAACATATGCACAATTTCTTTCTTCAAATCTGATCCAAACTATGCTTCACAATTCCTTCATGAAATCTGAAAATATACTCCTTTCCTTTTGCTACAATTCTTTTCTTGAATATGCTGTAAGTTGATCACAAACTTGCCACACAAATCTGATCACAAATCTGACTTTGAATGATGCAAGACTTTTTAACAAATCTAATCACTTATATGGCAAAAACTCTCCTTCAAATCTGGTCATATATTCTTCAATAAATTTGCTCATAAAATCATCACAAAGTTTGCTCATAGATTTCTCTTAAGTCTGCTTGTTCATCTCTTTTAAAAGACTTCTCCAATATGCTTCATAGGTCTTCTCTTATGTTCTAAATAAGTTTTCCTTATAGTTCCTTCATACAATGGTCAGAAATTGACTACAATCTCATTCACTCAGATCTGCAACATGATCTTCATAAATCTGTCTTTTATCTCAACTTAACTCCTCTTTGTGATGTAAGATGCCTCTTTAAAGCTCACACAAATAATGCATACTTCTGCACCTCTTTTCACATAATCATTCTCACACATACTCAACACTTCTCCACTTGCCTTTATGCCTTCAAGGATTCTATGAATGGATGCAACCCTTTGAAATGGATACAACCATTTGAACAATCATGTCTTTTCACTAACAAATATGCAAATAATCTTTTTAAAATTTTCTTTTCATTTGTTTAGTGTATATGATATTCTTCTATGTCTTTCACAACACACACCTCACATCCCTTCACACAATCCTCTCTTCACAAATCTGATCTATAAATTCACTTTAAAACTGCACTATTTTTCTTAACATTCAACTCTCAAATTTCATATACATTTGTCATATATGTATTTGCATTTGACCTTCATATATGGTAGCATATCTTCATTAATATGAATCTCAAATGGACTTCATATTTCTGCCCTTTAACCCTTTCTCAATCTGCTCTTATTCATATAATATTCATTACACACACACCACAAATGTTTCTATCATTTACCTCTTATACCTTTTCAATAGATATGTCTTTTGTAGATGGATATGTCTCTTTGTTTCTAAAAGCCCTTCACAAACAAATTGCAGCCCTTCCCTTAACAAATTTTGTCCTCTAGTAATTTTGTCTTATTCACTTTTGTCTTGTTCTCCAAATTGTCCTCTAGTGATTTTGTCTTTTTATTAAAAAGCTGCCTTCCATCAGCACTTAATCACTACTTTAACTTGTATTTGTTTTGTTGTTTATTACCCAACTTTAATTGCTGCTACCTTCGAATGATTATTGTTTCATGTTTGAGACTTCACCTTTAGATTTGCATCCTAATTTTGTTCATGTCTGAAACTACTTATTCATTCTTTACAAATCTGCTCATAAATTCTTTCATGTCTTCTTGAAGATTTGTCTAAATTTGTTGCTATCAACCTGCTACACATGGATAATAGTCTTGCCAATAATTCTATCCATTTCTTTTTACATCAATGACAACATTTGTCCTTTCATATTTGACATCAATGACAACATTTCCAACACTTTGATTGCTTATCTCAAGGCTTGTTGGTAAATACATTTATTGTGATTTGCATCTGTTTAAGAATCACTACTGACTTTGAATTGATAACTGCAAGGGTTTTTGGTTTTCCTTGAACTAGTGTAAGATGTTACAACCATGCATCATAACCATTTCAAGCAATTCTCTATATTAAAGAAAATAAGTTGCGGTTGTGTTGTACCCCAAAATTAAATTTTTTGTTACACTTAGACATTTTGAAGAAATGAGTAAAAGTCTTGTCAAATCTGTCAAAAAGGTCAAAATTGGGGTTTGCATGTCTTGCATGAGGGGTAAAAACTCAAAATTTCCAAAATCTGACAATTTGGCTTTGCTTAGAGTGACCTAATCTACAAAACTTAGATCTCAGTTTTTCATCCCTACTTTTTAGGAAAACTGCTATTTTTAGAAATTTTCTAAAAATAGAAAGTTTGTCCGCTAGGGTCCAAACTGATTTTGATTGGCTCAAAATACTTTCATATTAGGCTAGTGTAGTTAGAATCTCAAAAAGATCAGTTTTTCCCTAGTGGGTCTATTATGCTTTTTTAGGAGCTCTGAAGTCATCAGTGGAGGTCAAGTAGCTGCCAGGCACCAGATTCAACACGCAAACATTGAACAAAAGATGAGTTGAAGAACATGCACGAAGAACGAGGAAGGATGGTGAAGTTTTCCGAAAATTGACTAACACTGCCAACCATGGGCGCCCCAAGGGAAGATAGGCGCCCATCTTTTAGGGCATCAAATGATGAAATTAGGGTTTGAGCCTCTAGGTAAAGTCGTTCAGAATCCTCCCAGCTTCGCAGCGAATCTGGCAGTGTAGTCATCAGAGCATTTAGTCACCCAAAATTCGAGATCAAACAGAGAGGTTTCAACAAGAATACAGAATGAAAATCATGAAGATGTCAAAAAAATTTCTAACTCTGGGAACTTTTAGTGCCCCAGGTGCCTAGTCTTTTGGGAGGCCTAACTCAGCAGTTAGGGTTTACAGATGGGATCAATCTCTTTAGAATTCAGTCAACTTCGCAACGGATGTCTTCGTCAGAGCGTCTGACTTGTCAATCTCTGACAAATCTAGATCGATGTTGAAGGTATAGAATGAAGGTTCAAATGAGAAGATGAAAATTAAATAAAATATTCTAAGTCTGGAGTAAATGGGCGCCCCTGAAGGAGAAAGGCGCCCTTGATTTTGAGGGCTTAAACAGATGAATCTTCCAGTGAACCTCCAGCATGACTTATTTAGGATTGATCAGGCTTTCCAAAGAGACCACTAGCACGTCAATCAGAGTCGGCAGTCATCAAATACAGAAGGCGAAATAGAGGGTTTGACAAGAGCCAAAGTCTAAAACAAGAAGAAAATACATAAAAATGGCTAACTCTGGTGAAGTTGGGCGCCCTAGCTTGCTAGGGGCGCCCAAACTTTTGGTGCCTCAAATTCAACTTTTTGACAAAGTGACCTCTAGGAGACCCCTCTCTTGGAATTTCCTTAGCTCCGCAACGAGCCCAACCATCAGCCAATCAGACGCCTGGATCATCAGATCTGATAAGCCCATTTGGAGAAGAGTTGATGTAGAAATAATGAAATATTTCTAAGCCTGGTTGAGATGGGCGCCCTTGGAGAGAAAGGGCACCCAAGGTTATGAGGTCTAAAATGATAGAATTTGTCAATGCAGCCTCCAAGATCACCTCGTCAAATTCAATTGAGCTATCCAATGAAGCTAATGGTTAGTGTTGACGTGGTATTTAAGACCGCACCAACACAGAATAAAGTCTCCCAACGGACGCTCTATCCTCTCTTGAACAAAGTATTCAGCATGCTAAGATTGCGAGTAAGATCATGCTTTCAACTCCAAGGTTCCTTAAGTGCGAATAGGCTCGGTTTGGCTCGATGTGATATTGCTGGTATGTCAAGGGGACTTACACAATTGTTCGGCGGTTGACAGCAGACAATGGACTAAGGGTTTTCATGTAATTCAATGATTTGGCAGGTGAGCACGGGATTCCTAATACTAATCGGAAATGTACGGAAAGTAAAAGGGGTTTAGGGCCTAAGAAACTAACATTCTATTCTAAATGCAGGATATGTGGAGCTTTGTTTCAATAGACTTCAACCGATTTCACCTAGCCTCCGTCGGACAGCCTCAGTAAAATCGGTGCAATCTTCAAGGGAAACAACGAAAGATGTTCAAGTTATAATTTAACATACATACACCATCAGGCAACGACGCATATAAGTATGTAAACCACAACCAAAAGTTAAACACAAAATAATCTCCAGTCGACCACGCAAGGCGAACTTATCATCAACAAGTCGCTAGTGGTATGGAATAAAGCGAAGCTATCTCAATAAAACACCACACACCAAAATAAGCTACTTGCATGAATTTAAGCTACTTGGATACGAAAGGAAGAAGAAACCTTGCTAGCATTTCATGACAAGACGAATTCCATCATCAATGAAAAGATCTATTATCATAAAATGTGTTACACAACAATCTCCTCAAAAGTTTTCAAAGGGAAAACTTTCTCTCTTCTCCAAATTATGCAAAAATGCTCTACAATGCTACACTACTAACTCTAATACTAATACTCTCTCAATGTCTACTACTCCAATGTCTAATCTAATTCTAATCCCTTACAAATGAGGGGGACTCCCCCTTTTATAGCTAGCCAAGTCCCAAAAGACGGCTAGGGTTACAATCAATAGAGTGGCCAGAATCGTGCCACCTCAGCCCTAAATAATATTGCCCTAAAAACTACCACAGAGGAGAGTGGGGTAATAAATGCGCCATAATGTCCACCATCATCCTTCTAGAAGATTCCATTTGTAGACGCGTTCACACTGTTCTCGATCTTCTTTCTTGGCGTTGTTCTTTGATTTCTTCCACCTGAGGGTCTTCATCTTTGTCACTTGAGTTAACACTTAGCCAACTTCTTGCAACTTTTTCTCTTCGAGATTGAAACTCATAACTTTATCTTCTTCCGAAGGTTGTAATATCATCGTGCTTCATCACTTCAAGTCATCGTGTTCTGGCCTCAACATTCCTCCTGCAAAACAAGCGAGGAGAAGAGTATTAGAGCACTTCACAATATAAATCTAACTTACCTACCAAGATTTTTCATGCTTTGATCTCCAAGCGTTCACCGCCAACTTCGTGTTCAAATTCTTCATGCCTTAGCCAATTTTTCAATCCATCCTCTTCAAGGGCGTGTCATCTTCAACTGCATCTTCAAGAAACTCAATTCACCTGCTGGAGCTCTGATAACCTTGATTTTATTCATTTCTGGCTCAAGAAAACTATCTTCACGAAGGATTGAAGCAAATTCACCTAGGCAGTTTCTTTCAAATTCATCGTCTAGAGAATTTCACCTTGAAAACACATTTTCTTCCCACTTGCCTTAGAAAATTTTCAAATTTCCCTTAGGAAATTCATCAACCTGATGCCTACTTAAAATCTTCATCTCGGAATCCTCGACAAGCTGTAGAAGACCTTAAAATCAACTCCTCATCGGCAATCTTCGATACCCAGAGGAAAATTTTCTCCAGAACGCGTCGAATTCATGGGTGCCCAACGAACGGGTTCATTTAATTTTCTTGAATTTTGAACCTTAGAAAATATTCTTTCATCAAATTTATTCTCGTTCTTTGGTCCCCTCTGAGAATTTTGCTCTGACTTGGAAAATTTTTATCAACCCGTGCAGCTGGCATTCACTGACTTCACCCCTGGCAACTCCGCTCGTGCTTCAAGAAAATCTTATCTCCTCAGAGTCTAGGCGCATTTTCTAGAGGGAGAAAATATTTTGTGCCTTAGAAATTTTTTAAATCATCTCTTTGGAAAATTTTGCCTTGGAAATTTTATTTCATTTGCCAGTGGTAGAAATCTTTTCATCTTCACTTAGAAAAATTTTATTCATAGAGGCGCCTTGCACACTTCACTCGCCACCTTCACATTTGAAAAATATTCATTTGAAAACCCAACGCCTTAGAAATATTTCATCACGTATCTTATACTTTATTTCATTTTACCATCCTTGAGGAAAATCACGCCTTAGAACCTTTTCCAACACCTTATTACTTCCATCACTCTTGGCGCCCAACACTTGATGGAGGAAAATTTTAAAAAAAAATAACGCCCAATATTCATCACCTTTCACCACGCCTAGCAAAAATCCTCAGACACTCTCCACTTTAGGCGCATTTTGTGGATGAAGGAGGGTAACGCCTAGTATTTATCAAGCATTGACCACGCCTTGAGGCATTTTCAACCACATTTCACCTTACTTACCACCACCACTTACCTTTTACACCTCAACATGGGCGCATTTCAGCTTGGCAAGAGGATGGGCGCATTTTGCTTGTGTAGAAGAAGGAACCTTTTCAACGCCTTGACCTGTGACTCTTGAGCTTCTCCACTTTTGTCTTCACATGCCTTCTTTTGGGCGCATTTGATGCCTTGAGAAGGATAAAACTTGAAGTATGGGCGCATTTCTCCTATGGAGGAGGATAAACTTCCAAACGCCACCCAACAAGTGACTTTTCAACTTCCTTATTTTTGTCCTCACATGCACCAGTTTGGGCGCATTTTGCCCATGTAGGAGGATGAAAAAGTTGACTTCTTTGACCAGCTTATGACTTGGGCGCATTTCACCATAGGAGGAGGATAAACTTCTTACTTAGAAAAATTTTGAGCTCCAGCTTTTCCTTGAGGGCGCATTTTGGCATGTGTGGAGGATGTAACATGTTGACTTTTCTTTGACCACTCCAGCTTTGGGCGCATTTTACCTCTGGTGAAGGATGAAACTCCATACTTAGAATTTTTTATGCCTCCTTACTAGCTGGGCGCATTTCCTTTTGCATACTGGATGAAGTTCCAGACTTAGACAAATTTTCATCATCTTTCGCCAGCTTACGTGCCCTGCTATTTATAGTAAGCCTTCTCATTTTTGCACTTCTGAAACTCAGATCAACTTGAAATTTTGAACGTAGCATCCTCATAGCTTCATTGACCTGTCAACACTGCCATTTTTAGCTGACCTGCTATTTTTAGCCCGCTTCTGAAGGTGGTTTACTATAAATAGTAACCTCATGTTTCTGATAGCTCCCATGTTCCGATCGAGTTGAAATTTGGATGAGGCGCTCCTCACCACGTGACCTGTTGGCTGACACTGACGCATGCACCTGATTTACTATTTTTAGCCAGTTTCCAAATTGACTTACTATAAATAGTAAGTGCTCCGTTTTGACTTGATTTCACCGGTGATAACTGACGGCGGTGCGGTGGTTTACCTTTAGTTTTCGCAAATTTTGACTTGATGCCTATTTTTGGGCTCAGAAATGAAACCCCTAATTTGCATTGCATGCGTATCAAAAGATCTCTGTTTGCTCTGTTCGTAACGCTGCGATCGACTCCTTGATTACGAAAGGCTAGCGGGTGGCGGTATAGGACACACACATAAAAATAGCAAGTTCCTTCTTGGTGAGAATCTCCATTGCATGTCACACCATGTGAAGCTCTCGAAAAACCCATAGAATCACACGACATACAAAAGAAATCTCGAGCATACAAACCCTAAAATATCTCGGTGCAGATCACGTGGTCATCTAGTCTTGCATGTTACATCGTTCGCGAAGGTCTTGAAAAGCCAGAGGAATATGCGGAACAAGAAAAACTCTGTATCCCGCACCCTAAAATTTTACTCCACGAGCGGATATAAAATAATGCAGTTGTCCGTTTTCGCTCAAATTTTACATCTGAAGCGATATGATGTAATACGAATCTTTGTGTGACTATTGGAATTTCAAAAATGTGACAAATTGCACCGCAATTTCACACTTACTAAAAATAGTAAGTGCAGGAATTTTATGAGGGAAATTTGGTGGAGAACTCTTGGATGTCTGCGGCAACAACGTTAAGTTCAATTTTCAATTCTTGACTCTACTTACGACCTTGAATTGACCCGAAAAGTTCAAAACCTAATTTCAAGCTTGGCCAATATTTTTGCGTTTAAACTCGATAGCGGACACAACCCCAAAGCGGACACGAGGAAAGAGGCGAGCAGAAGAAGCCAAGCCAAAGGGCCGGGCGGAGCAAAATGGGGTCCCCATCCCAGATGGGGGCGATGTGAAGTCTGTGATTGATCAATCGGATCAGTGTAGCTCCTGGAAACGAGATTTCATCAAAATATCAAAGGGAAATGAACTTGAAAAAATTGCAAAAATGGCTAACACTGTGAAATTTTTTGAGTGTATTCTCAGAAAATTTCCAATTTTTTTCTAAAAATAGTAAGTTACTCAAAACTTGTCTAAACCTAGGCGAGTTTACAGTCATTCTTCAAGGTTTTTCATATGGAATACACTCCCAATGATTTCAAGACCAAATTAGCTCTCTATCATGATTTCATCAAAACAGCTAAGATGGACTTGCATCACATCAAGCAGGAGTTTGATCTACATGCTTTGGAGAGCGCAGACGACACTACGATAAAAAACCTGGGACATTCTGGACTCCTCATAGCAACTTCCATTCCTATTACACTCCAGAGTATCGAATTTGTAATCGCTTGCACCAAGCATTACAATCCGGCAACACGGGAGATCCAGTTAGTAGATGGAAGATTGATTTACAGTTTGAAACCTGACATGATCGAGAAATGTTTCTCCATTCCCCCTTGGCCTGAAAGTGTGACTATTTCTAAAGGGGAATGTGAAGGGATATGGGAGATGCATAAGGACAAATACATCAAAAAGATTGTGTAGAGGTGGATGAAAGAAAAACACAAGACTTTGCCAAGCCACATTTCCATAATGTCAGCAAAGTTTGAAAAAACAGCCAATGAGGTTGAAGATTTCTTGAGATCAATTGCAGATGGAGAAGATATCTTAGAAAAGCGTAACTTTGCTATTTAGGGTATAGATGCACCTAATTGGGACACAGTTTCTTGTTTTTTAGCAGATATCATTTAGATTTAAAATGGCTTTCATCTAGAAGCTTTCTTTCCGCTTTCTTTTTATTCTTGAAACAATTCTTATCCATTCTTTGAAGAAGAGAAAGAAGATAAATTGTAATAGTTTGCATTTCCTGCTTTTCTTGCTTTCTTAGGTGTTAGATGTTATCTTCTTTCTAGATTTAGAAATAAAGTTTTCTTGCTGAGCAAGCCCTAGTTGTAAAAGCAAGGAGATTTTAGGGTTCCCTACTCCTTTGCTTGCTTATAAATAAGAGCCTTTGCTCATTAGTTTTCTTGAATAGTTATTGTGATAGCAAATTGTGAGCCTGTAATGCAGCAAGTTGTTATTCAGTGTCAGTTCACTTTGTGTAGGAACCATGCTAGTGATAACAAAATGCTGAGCCTAAGTGTCTTCTATTGTTATTCAATGTTGTTCAATTGTGTTTATAATAGCGAATTGCTGAGTCTCTTTTAGCTAGCAAGTAGTTGTTGTAATTGTTGTTCCTTTTGTGTAAGAACAAGTTTGCAAGCCTCTTTAGCTGCAAGTTCTTGTTTCGTGCATATGTTTAGTGTAACCTTTTGTTTCAGAAATTTGAGAAATAAAGTCTTGAGCCTCTTTTGCCTTGATATAATGTCTCAAGTTTTCGTCTATTGTGTGATGCTTATATGATCTTTGATTTCAGCTTGCATTGAAAGTTAGTAGATGTATGTTGGAAGGAGAGTTTATCTAAGTACGTTTATTGTGTTATGCTTATGTGATCTTAATTTTAGCTTACATTGAAAGTAAGTAAATGTTTGTTGAGAAAGAGTTTATTTAAGCACTTTGTCAGAGAATCAATCTTTGTCCATTTCTATTTCTCTTGCTTTGCATTTACTTGAGAAAATAGAAACGTCATTAGCGTAGGTTAGTCGTAGTTGAAATTCCAAATCAGAAAATCTCAGCTACGACGCTTGAGTTTTATAAACCTTGTGCTCTTAGCTGATCAAAAAGATAGGTAACTTAGTTTTAGTTTACTTTCTTGAACACCATCAGCAAGAGGGAGCTTCCCCTCCTAATTTGAAGAGCAGTTTATCTGTGCATAGTAGTCTGTTTCAAATCCGCATTCCAGAGGTGCAAATTTAAATGCCAACAAGTTGTACAATGCATTGATTGCAGGTGTCAAGATGTGTTCTCTATATTTGGTGCCCTATTTTCTTTCTCGAGTGGATTAACCTGTTTTCAAAGGGTTTGTTTATCAATATCCTAGAGGTGTGTATGGGCTATGCTTTTGCAGAAAATTGATAATTACCATGGTTCAACCCATATTTAGACAAGTTTTTCAGTCTCTAAATAGATTGACTTACCTCATGGAACTTCATCTGATGTGATTTATATTGTATATTAGTTGTAAGTATGTATTGTTTTGCAAAATCTGTTGTTGAACTTGGATCTGTTTTAGGAATATGTTGATTGATAAAACAATTTGATGTATTGTTACTGGATTCTGCAGACACCCTGGCTAAACCCAAACAGGTCTGGACCTGGTTCTGATCCTGGTCTGGGTCCTCCCTGGGTTTGCTCAGGGTCTTGCCCCCTGTTCAAGTGATACCCTGCTAAAGTTATGAAATAACTAAATCTGAGGTTAGTTTAACCTTCTTGTCTGTTGGCTGTCTGTAGCTCCCATGGTTATGTTAGTCCAGGAAAGCACAGGCTATCTGCTGATCTGTAGAGGTGTTTTGCTTCTGATATCCATTCAATTCTCAGCCTGAGTAGAGAGGACCAATATGATTAATCTACATTAATGGTACAGGATCCCTGTAATAAAATTTTGGGTATAGCATCTGTCGATCCACTGTCAAAATCTGTTTGCTGCTTTCCTTGACAAATGTCATTTTGACTCCAAACCAAAGGGGGTTAGACAGTTCTATTGACAGGGTGTATTGTGCAATCAATTTTTGGATCATGAGTGAAATGAAGATGCACTAATATAAACCATTTTGGTTTGTTTTAAACAGTTGACAATTAACATGGAAATACCAATTATCAACTGTCATGTATTTAATCTTATACTTTGTGCGATTAATGTATGGAATATCTAGGTTACTGGTTCGGGCCTGCTTGGGTACGTATAAACAAAAAAAATATAAAAATCGTAAACATATACATATTTACTTCAAATAACCTCAAAAAATGGCTGAAACCTAAAAAGCAGAAAAAATAAATAGATGCATGTAAATAAAACCACATACCACATACATATATATAATAAAATATACATTTAAAAGCTAAATATATTTAATTGAAAGATGTTAATAAATATAAATTAACGCTTAAAACTATTTAAGTGATTAAATATAAAATATTATAAATAATTAACATATAAGTAAATAAATGTAACTCGAAATACGAATGCAGTGGACACTTAAAAGTTGTAAAAAGTAAAGCGTGTTTTTTTTAATAACCTTGAAGCCAGTAATTATTGCTTTTAATAGAGAAATGCAGTAGGCAATACTCCACTACCTTAACAAGACAAGCCATGGTAATTAAAGATCCCCAAAAATAAAAAAAATAAAGAGCCACATACAGACTTAAAACAGCAGCAGCACCAACAATAATATATTAATATTAATAACAACACCGCTAAAACATGTCATTTCAATGCACTTACTGATTGGTTATCATTGGACGAAGAAGTAAGTAGGAGGAGAAGCCACATTAATTTTTTCTAAATTGACGTTATTGAAGCACCTTTTCAGGGATTTGGCTTCAATCCTGCTTGCTAGTTAAGTCTGTATTTCCTTGAAGTTGATAGGTCAGCAATCTCATAAGGCCCAAGAAAACAGATTTGGATGTCTACATGTGAGAATGATGGCCTTCCTACAACAATTATTTCGGCTTCCTGAGTGTAATGGCACCATTTGATGAAAACTGCAAACAAGAAAAAGGTTTAGAAAAGAAAAATTGTCTCACCCAATTTGCTTTGGGTTCACTTTGGGCTCTATAAAGCCCTGCCTGTACCTACTGTAGTTTGAACTGTGTACCAGGACTAGGTATGAACCAGTCTCATATTTGTGGTTCTTTTGAGTGAACTGGTAACAAAGTATAATAATTAAAATATATAGATTATTTGCACAAAATGTACAATTAAATACATATCACAACATGTATATTGTATTACCTAACCTGGCCATATCAGGGGAAACAAATCAGTCAACTTCGAACTTGAATCTGAACTAACAACATAGACGTAATGCAATGGCAACTAGTTTGCTCTAGAACACTAAAGTATAAAAATAACTAAGCATGGAAATAAAATAAATAATAAAATACATATTAAAAATATAAATACAAATATTAATAATTTAATATTATTATAATTATAATAATAATATAATATTAATAAAATATATATAAAAAGTAATATAAAATAAATGCATTAAAATAAGAAAATATATAATATATTACAGCAGCAATTATAATTATAAAGGCAGCACCCCTAAAAGCAGTGATTAAATGAAAAAGGAAATAATTAATATATAAGGGTGCAGTGATTCATTTTCAATAATTAACAGCAACAATTAATGTTGTGGAAGGAGCAATTCTGATCAAGAGCAGCAATTAATAAATATCAAACAGCAAATACATTACCTACAGCAGCGATTGGGGTTAATAAAGGGAGGCAGCGATTAATGTACAAAGGCTGCAATTTCATTTCTAAGAGGGAAGCAATCCAAGGAAAAAAGATAATGGAATTAAAAATAAACTAAGGTTTCAGACCAGCGATTAAGGAATAGTTGTGATTCTTGCAAGGAAATGGTTGCATGAAGAGGTATGACTCTCAAGGAAAGGATATATAAGGAAGGGTATATCACTTGTAAAAGGGCATCAAGGGAAATGAATTAGAAATCTGCATAAGAACAGCAGATTGAAAGAAATGGAAGATCATTTGGGATTAGAGCAGAATATCAAGAGGCATGAGAGACATGAAATCAAATAATAAATCAATAATAAGGGAAGTAAGTTAAGTATAATTTCATATATTACTTGCAGCAATTATTCAGCCTTATAAGTAATTATGGTTCTTTAATATGAATATGAATAATAGATTATTACTTAGATTATATTCCTTTAATAAATATATATATATATATATATATATATATATATATATATATATATATATGTATGCCTTTTATCAATCAAACGTAAGGTTGAAGGAAGCAAGTTAGGGGGATGCAGTTTACGGGTCTCCCATGCTAAGTAGCCCACCCCAAGGGTGGAATTGTCTTGGTTTGAATGTTCTTGCCACTTGGGGCCAGGAGTTGAGTTGTTTTGGTTTGGACACTACTCACTCTTGGGCTTAGATGGGTTGAGTAGTTTACATGCACCCTTTCAAGGTTATCCTATCAAGCCAAACTACGACTGGTTGTTAGGATGGATTCAAGCAGTCTCAATCATAAGAAGGATGGATAAGGCAACATGGATAGGGAATGCTGATACAAGTTACCCACTAAGTAGCCCACCCCAAGGGTGGAACTGTTTTAGTTTGGACGTTTCTGTCTTATGCCGCTTGGGGCCATGAGGTGAGCTGTCTTGGTTTGGACACTACGTGCTCTTGGGCTTAGCTGAGATAGCTTCAAGCAGACTTATCATGTTTCCCATCCAATTCCTATTATGATTAAACTCCCATTATGCATTATCGATATGGTGTAGTTTAGTCATTATACATGGTTCAGATATTTATATATGTTTGTTCATATGAATTATATTCCAATATTGTTTAACATGATTGCAGGACCTAAACCAAGATTTACCTTAAAGCATTTAATTGGTAAGATATAACCCTAACAACATTGAAACTTGTGATTCTAGGGAAAGATTTAGGGTGATCCACTTATGATGATACTAATTATGAGAAATCACCCACTTTGAAATAAATGGAAGCCTTTTATGGAAAAGGGTATCAACTTTTGAAACAATTTGGCTATAATGGAAAAGGATGTGGGGTGAAAGAACAAGGTATTCAAGTTCCTATAGAGCCTAACATACAAGAGACAACAAGAGGCCTTGATTATTGTCCTTCAAAATAACAAAAGCGTCAAAAAGACCGTCACTCAATGTCAATGTCATCACGAAAGATTCTCCCAAGACAACTCTAAAGTTGAAATATCCTGAATTGATAGATACCATGGGAAGTGACATGTCATTGGACATCTTTCAGAATGATGAGTACCTAGCAGAATTTTTGGGAGCTTATGACACTTTACCACGTTACCATCATAATCAAAGATTCACCTATTGTTTAAACGCTAGGGGATACTTTGGTGAAGAAACTAAATTGGAAAAAGAAAAAGACGAATCTCAACAAATCCTTGATGTTCCAAATCAAAGTTCAATACTTGTGGGAGATACTATCAATATACCAATGGACTTAACTAATAAGGAAAAGGTCATTCAAATTGGAAAGTGTCTTGATGAGGACGAGCAAGAAGATCATGCAACTTTATTACATAATTTTCTTGAAATTTTTGCTTGGACTTATTTAGATATGTTGGGTATTGACCCTAAGATTGTCACATAACATTGTTCTTGAGGAAAATGCTAAGCCGGTAAGACAAAAGATACACAAGATGAATCCTAAGATAGCATTATTGGTTAAGGTTGAGATTGAAAAACTCTTAGAAGTTGGCTTCATTCACCCCATTGATTATTCACCTTGGATATCTAATATTGTGGCGGTAGCAAAACTCAATAATTGCATTAGGATGTGTATAGATTTCTGGGATCTTAATAAAGCATCTTTGAAGGATGATTTTCCCCTTACTGATATTGGCATGATAGTGGATTCAACTGCAGGACATGCCTTATTATCATTTATGGTTGGATTTTCAGGATACAATCAAATTTTCATTAACCCTCAAGATCAATACAAAACAACTTTTGCTACACCATGGGGAACATTCTGTTGGGTTGTTTTGCCTTTTGGATTGAAAAACACTGGAGCCACATATCAAAGAGCAATGACATTAATATTTCATGATTTTATACATAACATCTTGGAAGATTATGTTGATGATATCTAAGTCTCTAACACGTCAAGACCATGTCAAAATCCTCCGGATTTTTTTTGAAAGAAATTGTAAGTATAATATGAGGCTAAGCCCGAAGAAATGTGTCTTTGGTGTGGATAGTGGAAAATTGTTGGGGTTTATAGTATCACATAGAGGCATTGAGGTGGAAGCAAAGAAGAATGATGCTATTATAAACATGCCACCTCCTAAGAGTATTTTGCAATTGCGTAGCTTACAAGGAAAGATTCAAGCTATTTGCCATTTTGTTGCGTTATTGGCAGATTAGACTCTTCCTTTGACCCAACTCCTTGTTGATGTGGTTTTTGTGACCATACCAAACAGCAGAACAAAATAGTCCGAAGGCTATTCCATTCTCTCTTGATCAAAGTATTCCGTGCGCTAAGATTGCGAGAAAGTTCGCACGTTCAACTCCAAGGTTCCTTTAATGCGAATAGACCCAGTTCGGTTGATGTGTATTTGTGTGTTCTTACGAGGGGACTTACACAATTGTTCAGACTTCTTGCGGTTAGCAGCTAAGGTATGATTTGAAGGGGAATTCTCGCGTATGATTTGGCAATATAGCTTGTTTTCCTAAAACTAATCAGAAATGTGCGGAAAGTAAAAGGTATAGGGCCTAAGAAACTTATATTCTACTCTAGATGCAAGATATGTGGGATTCAGTTTTGGCAGACTTCAACCAAATTTCACCTAGCCTCACGTCGGACAGCCTCAGGTAAAATCGGTGCAATCTTCAAAGGGGCAACGAAAGATGTTCAAATTATGATTTAGCATACATACACCATCACAACGACGCATATAAGTATATAAACCACAATCGAAGTTAGATTCAAGATAATCTCCAGTTGACCACGCAAGGCAAACTTATCATCAACAAGTTGCTAGTGGTATGGAATAAAGAAGCTACCTCAACAAAATACCACACATCAAAGTAAACTACTTGCATGAAATTAAGCTACTTGGATACGAAAGGAAGGAGAGACCTTGCTAGCTATTCATGACAAGACGAATTCCACCATCAATGAAAAGATCTATTATCATGAAAAGTGTTACACAACAATCTCCCAAAAGTTTTCAAAGGGAAAACTTTCTTTCTTCTCCACACTATGCAAAATGATCTACTATGCTCTACTCTCTAGCTCTAGCTCTAATGCTAATGCCCAATCTCTCACAATGTCTACTGTCTAATGTTCTAATGAATTACAAATGAGGGGGACTCCCCCTTTTATAGCTAGCCAAGTCCCAAAGGACGGCTAGGGTTACAATCAATAGAGTGGCCAGAATTGTGCCACCTCAGCCCTAACCCTAAAAACTGCCAGAATAGGGAGTGGTACATTAAATGAATCAAAGATTCCCACTCACTCCCAAAATAGTAAATGTAATAAATGTCCACATTCAGTCTTCTAGAAGATCCTAAATCCCGATGGTGTGTTCACTTGCCTCTCTCACGACGCCAACTCAACAAATGCATGATACGGCCCTCAACCTCTGGCGAAATGGGTGGGGCAATCTGAGTGAAACTCTAATCACATGTTGAATGTTCATGCCTTGTACAATATTTTCTCCAAGCAATCAAAAGGAGGTCCTGCGATGTTCTAGATCAAAAGTGGAGAAAGTAGAAGTATTCTCGAAATCATCATGTACAAAGGTCTTAACATGCAAAGAAGGCGCAGTAAACCCTCAAATTATCAAAATTAACTTCATACGGGATTCGGTAGCCTATAAAATATAGCCTCAAGGTATTACGGGCTCATCTATAATGTGTACCAGCCTTGTGTACTCTGTTGCAGAATCACTTTGTGCCGCATCGAAGAAACCCACGCCACGTGATAGCCGAAGAATACCACCGAGAGAAATCATATCGGTCATTTTCCTGAATGACACCTCCATCAATCAGCAACCGCAATGGCACATGCCTCAATACCTCAAGACGCTGGATAACCTTACTCTGATAGATAGAGGCGTCACCCCAAGCATGATCCACTGCATCCATCCGTGTCAAAATACTAGAGGCCTGCTGAAAGGCAGAAGTAAGGTCCTCCATAAATTTCTCTGTCTCCGCACGAACTCCTGTGACCCATTTATCTGCCTCCTGTGCCATCCTTCCAAACTCTATTATGCCGCTGATCGACTCTCTAGGAATATCCGCTGGAGGCTCTATCAATGGAATATCCTGCCCTCGAGAACGAGATAACTGCTGAACATATCCTATTAAAGCTTTGTGTTCTCTCTTCAACTTCTTATACTTCCCTTCTTTCTTAAATAATCTATCCTTGCGGGCAAGGAAGGAGTTATCGCACTCCTCAACAATCTGTGCACCAGTAGGGCGTCCCAAATCCAGAGTCGTGACCACATAATTTTGAGGCTGCTTCATTACGGTCACACTCCAGCTGTGGAAACGACTAGCGTGAAGGGTGCGAGAGCCATCCTCTTGATGGAGATCTTCAAAAACTCTTGCTTTCTTCTTGATTAAGAGGCACTGATCCGGTTCAGTGCTTCCATCTCAAGCTGTGGATCAATTTCCTCACTGAGGCTTCTCCTCGTACATCCTCCATGTCAGGGCACATCATACTATATATATCGAGGGCTGCTCTGTACTCTACTTCTCTAACTTGCTCAACTTCTTCATCATTCTGGTGAGGCTCATCGTCCTCAAGTGGCTGAGTATCACCTGACACTATATCATCATCATCATTCATGGCCTCCTCTAACTCATGCTGAAACTGAGGGTCAGTAATAGTTCCCTCATCATCCTGGCAGTCAATCCCTAGCAGTGCGTTGGCGCTCACGGCCAACAGAGCTCTCTCTCCGTGGTACGAGATATCATCTATACTACACGATTTTTGATTTCAACATGATCACGATCCAGCAAACAAAGACACCTCACATGTACTTGGAGAGGCATGCTCAAGCTGGTGTTGCACACAGCAACTTCGTGGAGGCTCTCTGTTTAGACAGGCTCATCAACTATTTCCTTCTTCACCGGACTGCAGGCCTCGTGTAATCTGTTTCTTTACACTGTGGTGGGCGTCCTGTGATCTCCCATCAAATTGTAAGTCAAGGCAATTGACCTACTCTTCAACCTGCTCACACGCTGATCGACCCATGCTCTGGTAAATGTCATGACTGGGATAGAAAGAGTATCTAAATCTGCAACCTCGGGCTCTGACCAATCTGGAGGTGGAAGTGGAGTATCTCGAACAGCTGCATAATCTGGATGAACAACATCCATATCCTCGTTTACCTGGTCTGGAACCGGTACCACTTCACACTCCCTGATCAAGGTAATAGGCAACCGGGAAAACATTCTTTTCCTTACTTCAATTTCATCAGCCGCATCAGCCCAATAATCTTCTATGGTGGCCTTATGTTTAAATTCTTCGGACAACACCCATTTGATGTTATGATGCGGGTCATAGTGTTGTCGACTAGTGTGGTACGAGAAATGATAAAATTGAAGCTCACTTTCAGCTTCTCTAGCTGCCTGTATCGAAGGACACACCTCATCCGAGTTGCCCATTACAATTGGAAATTCTATCCCTCCCTTTTTCTTTTTCTTCTGAATCTTGTCAAAGGCAAGCAGTTGCCTTGATATCTCTAGCATCAATATTCTATCTGTTGGGTATTTAGGCAGCCTATATGGGTATGATGAGAAACCTTGCAGCCTAACGTAAGAAAATCTCGGAAACTGTATGAACCAACACCCATACCTCTCAATCAGCTCTTGGGCTTCCCTCGAGATTCTGTGATGTAACCGCTCCTGAAGCAGCCTCGTGATATACATGGTGAAGGCATCGTTGACACGCGTGTAGTGGGTTGTGCTTGCTAGATGCAACTGTGGACAGGCATCATATATTTTAAACTGGTGGGAGCCACAACCAATAGGTTCCTTATAACAGATCCCCCTGTACTTCATCATCCGTGCCAACATGTAGATAATGTAGGAGCTCATGTAAAATGTCTTCGTTCTCCTCAAGCTCAGGAGCTGCTCATGTAGATTATCACTGATCATCTCGGCCCAATTAACATAATCTTTCCCTTCCAGCACCAGGTTGGTGTAATAAAAAATCCAAGGCTCAAAAATAAATGACTGTGCGCAGCCACCAACCCGACTCAGCATCATAATGAGGTCACAGTACTCTTGCTTCAAATCCTCCGCTATGATCTACTTGGGCAACTTCGTTCGAGAAGGCTTAGGAGTGCTCATCCAGTGGGTGTTAATTGTATCCATGCATCGCTCAAAAGCAGAAGCATACATACGCTCAGCTTGTTCTCTGGACTTGTAGATCATATTTCTGTGCACCGGGATCCCGAAAGCTTCACCAATGGCTGCCGGAGTAAGATTGGCAAGCACTTGGCCATCTGGGGACATGATCGACCGGTGTTCTTTCTCGTAGTAATTAGCACACTCCATCATCAGCTCCGAGCATTGAATGGCTGGCGGAAAACCAGCAGCTGCATACAGTCCGCTTCGAACAATATTGTGTGAAGTAGTTGAAGGCCGATGACTTCCAATTCCAAACATTGTTCTTGGTCTCGGGTTGGCCGGGCCGGGGTTAAGTGTCATCCAGCTTGCCCCAGCACGAAATGGTGCGACTCCGGCATGAGCGCCAGCTTCTTGATCACTGCTTGTCTGGAGGCGCCATTGTCCTTTCCAGTTGTCCTTGCTTCAGCCATCTGCAAACAATAACATCCATCAGCAATTTAATTCATAAGAATAAAATAAGGCATGGCATGTAGGGGCTGCAGTTGACTTTAGAAGCTGCAATAACTTTCGTGTTTGCAAACCTCAGCTTCTTTTCTTGAATCCCAACACTTAGAACAGATTTCTAAGTAAATTTCAGTGGCTTCACTACTTCAGCAATTTGAACTTTTATAACTTCGTATCAGCAATCTCACACTTCGAAAACTTTCAGCAATTTACTTCACTTCAAGGCGTCCCTTCCAACTGGCAACTCCTACTTCAGCAATGAATCAAACTTCAGCCTCAACACTAGCAAAGTCGAGTCTTCAACCAGCAAGGTCGTACCTTTCAGCACAAGCAACTTCTATCTTCAGCAAAAACTTCTTTAACCAGCAAGGGCGTTCTTCAGCAACTCAAGGCGTCCCTCCAGCAGCTCCAACAACTTCAAACTTCGAACTTTTCAAGCAACAACTCACTGCAACACCTCACTACTTCACTTAGAGAGAATTCGACTTCCTCAGCTGTGAAAAATAAGTGAGAGATCTCTCCATTTTATAGCTCAAAATCGAATTCTAGAAGAAGTTAATTTTAGCCAGTGCAATTAAACTCCACTACTCCACTTCAAGAATTCGAATTTTCCCTCTCTGGTGTTTCTGACACTTGTCTCCAGTCGTCGGGAATCTTATTCTTCTAGAAACTTGACTTTGACTGGCGTCTTTGAATTTACTTTCGAAAAATTTACTTTAAATCCATCTTTTAATTTACCAGCCGGAGCTCTGTCACTTGAATTTGAATTTAACTTCTCCTCTGCTTTGGAAAATTCATCCTTGAAGAATTCAAACAAAATTATCTAGGCAACTCATCTCGAACTCATCATTCGAAGAAATTCACTTTTAAAGTCATTTTATTCATCTTTGCCTTAGAAAATTTTAAATTCTCCCTTAGGAAAATTCACAATTTGAGCACTGATTAAATTCTTCACTGAAAAATTGTCGGTGAATCCTGGAAGACTTAGAAATCCATCTATCATCACGAACGTCCAGTACCCAGAAGCAAATTTTCTTCCGAACGCCTTGAATCCATGGGTACTCAACGAACGGGTTCATTTAATTTTTTGAATTTTGAACCTTAGAAAATATTATTTTCATTATTTTAAATTCATTCTTCGCCTGTGATCTTCCTGTTGCTCCAGCTTCTTGAAGAACTTGAAGTCATTTTGCATTATCATCCACTTCTGACTTCACTGCTGAGAAAATTTGCTCGTGCTCTGAGAAATTTCATCACCTTGAGCAATAGGCGTATTTTCAAAGAAAATAATTTTGCCTTAGAAATATTTTAATCATCTCTTGCACTCTTGAAAAAAAATTTCCCTTAGAAAATTCTATTTGTTTGCCAGTGGAGGAGAATTTTTATCAACTTCATTTAAAAAAATTTATTCTCGGAGGCGCCTTGTACATTTTATCTTCACTTCACCCCCATATCACTCCATACTTAGGAAATATTCCAACGCCTTCAAGATATTTTAAAATCACCTTAGGCGCCTAACATACTTGGGAGAATTTTAAAATTACGCCTTAGCCACTTTGACTTCACCACCTTGCACATTAGACTTGAAGAGGAAAATCTCGTCCTAGCATTTTACTCTCAACACTTCACACGCCTAGCATTTTCTAACACCTTATAACTCCCCTCACTCTTGGCGCATATAGCATTTGATGGAGGAAAAATAAAACCACGCCTAGGGAAGCATCTTCAACACTCTCCACCCTTGGCGCGCCTAGCATTTACCCTGTGTTCACCGCGCCTTGGAGCATATTTCACCTTATTTACCACTTTTATTTATCTTTTACCATCCAAACTTGGGCGCATTTGAGCATATCCACCGGATGACCTTTCAACTTCACCTTTTTGTCTTGACATGCACTAGTTTGGGCGCATTTCACCCCTTGAGGAGGACGAACTCCTTTGACTTGTTGACTAGCTTTTACCTTGAGCGCATTTTGATGCATGAGAAGGATAAAACATGTTGACTTGTTGACTTTCTCTTCCTTTGGGCGCATTTTGATGTAGTTGGTGGATAAACTCATGACAACGCCTCAAGAGTGACTCTTCACCTTCCAATTTTTGTCCTCACATGCATGCATTTGGGCGCATTTTGCCCCTTGAGGAGAATGAAAAGTTTGACTTTGCTTTGACCTTCCTTGCCTTGGGCGCATTTTGCTAGGCCTGCTGGATGAACTTTGCAAGTTGGGCGCATTTGGAGGGGTGAGGCGGATTTCTTATACTTAGAAAAATTTTCAATCTTCTTGAGTTTCTCTTGGGCGCATTTTGGCCTGCCTGCAGGATAAAACTCATTGACTTCTCTTTGACTTTTTCATCTTGGGCGCATTTTGCCCCCTGAGCAGGATGAACTTCATACTTAGCATTTTTCTTGAGCTTCCTCACTCACCTGGGGCGCATTTGAGCTAGGCAGAAGGATAAATGGTGTTGACTTCGTTTGACTTCCTCCAGTTTGGGCGCATTTTGCCTTGTGTGAAGGACGAGCTTCAACATTCTTAGAAAATTTTCATGCTTCCTCACTAGCTGGCGCATTTGCCATGTATACTGGATAAAGTTCCAGACTTAGAACTTTTTTCATCATTTTCGCCAGCTTACGTGCCCTGCTATTTATAGTAAGTCTTCTGAATTTTGCACCTCTGAAGCTCGGAATGACTTGAAATTTCGCACACTGCATCCTCATAACCTTGTTGCCCTGTGGACACTGCCGTTTTTAGTTACCCTGCTATTTTTAGCATGCTTTTGAAGGTGGTTTACTATAAATAGTAACCTTATGTTTCTGATAGCTCCCATGCTCCGATCGAGTTGAAATTTGGATGAGGCGCTCCTCACCCACGTGACTGTTGGGCGGCAGCGCGTACAATCAATTTACTATTTTAGCGGTTCCAATTGACTTACTATAAATAGTAGAATTACTCAATTCGACTTGAAATTTTGCAGTGAGATAGCACGAAATGCGATCAGCGGTGGTTGCGGTTTTGAAAATTTTGACTTTTCGCTATTTTAGGCTCGGTTGGAAACCCTAATTTTCTGCATGCATCAAATGATCTGTTCTCTTCGTTTCGTGTACTATGATCCCATTTCGTGATTACGACTGCTGAAAGGCGGTATAGGGACACACTGCTAAAAATAGCAGTTCCTTCTTGGTGAGTATCTTCATTGCATGTCATACCATTGCGAAGTTCTCGAAAAACCCATAAGGAATCATTTGACATGCAAAAGAAACCCTGACATGCAAACCCCAAAAATAGCCTCCGAAGGCTGAATTCTAAAAGTTGTCGTCTCGTTTGCATGTTATACCATCGCGAAGGTCTCAAAAAACGGTCGGGGAATCATCCGACATGCAAAAGAAACCCTGACATGCAAACCCTAAAAATAGCCTCCGAAGGCTGAATTCTGAAAGTGGTCGTCTCGTTTTGCATGTTATATCATCGCGAAGGTCTCGAAAAACCTAGAAGGAATATGCCAACATGCAAAGAAAAAATCTGCATCTGAACCTTGAAATTAGCCCCAGAAGCTGGACTGCTAAAAATAGTAAGTTGCCCATTTTCGCTCAAATTTTGCTGGGTACGTCTGGCTACGAATGCCATGTGATGATGAATCTTAGAATAGCCAACAAATTGCCCCGAATTGTGCACTTACTAAAAATAGTAAGTACCTTGGAATCTGATGAAACTCTGCTGGAAGCCTGCTGGATGTTTGCTGACAATAACGTTAAGTTCAATTTTCAATTTATTCACTTTACTCAACCTCGGACTGACGAAGCCCGATGAAACCTAATTTTGGGCTTGGTCGATTTCATTAACTCAGCAGCAGGCGCAACCCAGGCGGACATCGAGAAAAAGAGCAGGCGAGAGAGAAGAAAACCCAAGCCAAAAGACGAGAATGGAGCAAAAAGGGGGTCCCCATGCAGATGGGGCGATGTGTGAAAAGGTCCACAACACTCCTTAAGAAAGAATCAAAATTTAAATGGGGTGAGGATTGCCAAAAAGCTTTTGAGAACTTGAAACAATACCTAGCTAATCCTCCTGTTTTGCACCAACTACTCAAAAAAAACCTTTTATCCTTTACATATCAGCGTCAATCCATGCTCTTGCTATGTTATTAGCTCAACAAGATGAGAATGGCAAGGAGCATCCTATTTACTACATTAGTCGAACATGGATTGATTATGAAACTCGGTAAAAAACTATAGAAAAACAATGTTTGGCTCTTGTCTTTGCTACGAACAAATTGAGACATTATTTGTTAATCGTGGAAGTGCACGTTGTGATAGAATTTGACCCCTTAAAACATCTCTTTGCTAAAACAGATTTGTTGGGATGCTTGGCTAAGTGTGTTATGTTATTAACTGAGTTTGACTTTAAGTTGCTCAAAAAGCGATCAAGGGTCAAGCATTGACTGACCACTTAGCTGAGGCTCCCTCACCTTTAGCATTACCAAATGTTGATTCATTTCCCAATGAGAATGTGTTGAAAATTGACGATAATGAAACATGGGGATTATACTTTGATGGATCTAAGTGTCAAACTAGTTTCGGAGTAGGGGTTATATTAATACTGCCTCCAGGAAAACCAATTCCCTTATCCTATCATTTAAATTTCCTATGTACAAACAACATCGTGGAGTATGAGACACTTATTGTTGGGATACGTGTGGCCTTGTATTTAGTTGTTTAAGACATTCGTATATTTGGTGATTCTCAATTGATTTTTAAACAAATCAATGGGTCTTCTCAAGAAAAACATGATAAGTTACTGCAATATAAAGATCTTATGATGACATTGCTAGAACGTTTTAAATCATACACTATTGACAATGTTCCATGAAAGGATAATAGACATGCAAATGCAATGGCATTCACAATTTCCCTTGTTTCTCTTGAAAATTCTTCTGTGGACTTCACATTCGTTGTTCATGCCCTCACAAAACCATTGATAGATGAAAAGATGAAAGAAGTCTTAGTTGCCAATATCGAAGCTTCTAGTGAATGGTATACTCTAATATTCAATTATTTAAGAGAAGGTATCTTTCCTAAACCAGCTACCAAGAGCACTAGACTAGTTTTTTATAATGCAGTTCATGCAGATTGAATTCAAGACCAAATTGGTCTTAATTCATAATTTCATCAGAAAAGCTGACACCGATTTGTATCAAGCGCATCTGGAGGGTTGACAAGCATAGTCACTCAAGTCCACAAGCATAGTCACTCAAGTCCACATAGTTTCATGCCTCGTATAGCTGATAGCCTTCCAAGGCTAGTTTAGAGGGTTGATACTGTTGGGACTCTGCATAACAAGTTAGTGTGTATTTTTCACAACTAAAGTGTGCGCAGTTAAACTTCGCGGTTTCATCATGCAACACTCTTCCATAGAGAAAAGCGTGAAAAATGTGAGAAGCGTCAAGCTGCAAAAGAAACAGTGGCCATCACTTTAGTCACAGAGATGCCAGAGTTACCAACCAGTGAAATGCTAGTTTAAGTGTGTAGAGATTTCTAGGATTGCTTAAGTTGCTGACAAGTAGTGAATTGATAGTTGAGACATGTGACGACTTTTAGATGTTGATGCAATCACTAACCTCATGGAGGGGTTACTTGCTTGAGATCACGACCAGTGAAGTCCAAGTCCCACCTTTCAGGATAGACAACACAACAGTTAACTCAACGCTTCTTTCCGAGTTAACTTGTTGTTCCACATTTTATGCTATGTCTATTTTGGAATCATCTCTGTATAGTTGGAGTTTTCCCTTAGTTTTATTTCAATAAGGATGTGCATGCTTGCACATGTCCATATAGTTGAGTCTTGTTTTGGTTAATTGACCGTAGTTTTCCAGTTAACTGTATAGTTTCCTTCATTAGGGTTTAGCATTAAAATCTTGCATGCTTGCAAGACTATAGTTGACTCAAGGTGATTTTAGGGTTCCCTACACCTTTTGATGTCTATAAATAAGAGCTCTTTGCTCATTTGTAATTAACTTTTGCATGAGAAAGTAATATATGCTATGCCCACCTTGTCTATAATATTACTTATTTTGTATTTGTTCATGAGTTTTTATTATGATGATGAATTGTTATGCCACTCGAGTTTCATATTGTTATTATGGTGAATGCTTATCTTAGTTAAATATAGTGGCTAGTTTGATCGTGGATTGTATGTGTGTTTCGCCTATGCAATTTACTGTCCTAGTTGGCTATCCTTTATGTTTTGTTTCTAATAAGCCTATTCAGATTGAGCAAATAGTTGTGCCACCTTGCCTTCATGCTGAGAATTTGTACCTAAAGCTTATCATTTGATGTGTGTGTTAATAAACCTATTCAACCAAGCAAATTGTTGCGCCACCTTGCCTTCATGTTGTGAATTTATACTCAGTTTATCATTTATTTGTCGTTTCCAATAAACTTCTTCTCAGCCAAGCAAATAGTTGCGCCACCTTGCCTTCACGTCGTGAATTTGTACCTGAAGTTTATCGTATAGAACATTCCTGCTCGATTTCCTCATGCTCTATTTACTTGAGGAGACTGGATAGATTTAAAGTTTTAGTTTAGTTGTAGTTACTGATCTGCGAAACCAGAAAATCCTTAGCTGCAATGTTCGTGGTTTTTCTTAACCTTGTGCCTCTTCCAGCTAAGAACAAAAAGATAGGATTTAGTTTACTTTTCTTTTCCAAGTATTTCAGCAATATGAGGGAGCTTCCCCTCCTAATTTGAAGAGCACTCATTATGCAGTGTGCATAGCTGTCCGTACCAATTTGCACTCCAGAGGTGTTAATTGTTATGGCAACAAACCCTCTCCTGCATGAGAAGCAACATCCACTAATCCTATAGGCATTGCCACACTAGGCTGCAAACTCTCCATTGGAACCCCTTTATCTAATGCCTCCCCCTCCATATGCAATCTAGTTGCCTCAATTTTCTCAGCTTGAGTTATTTTTCTACAACCTTTCACCCCTTGACCACCTATCCACAAGAGATGGAAATAAACTCTTATATAGCTGCCCCTATATTGTTTGCCACACAAATGACACTCCCATACTCTACTAGCCCCAAAAAAAATTTCTTATCTTTATCGACTCTTGTTGCAAATTGTGATAGAGGGTTTTTGGGGTTAAATGGGCCTTTTGCATAGGTTTTGAGGAGTTGGGATGGACAATCAAATGGGTTTGAACTTGCTGACCCTGCTCCACTCCCACTCTCTGAACACCCCCCAATGTTTGCCATACTTCTAGGTCTACTTCTTTCTTCCATTTGAACTTGAACATTCTCACTATCACTACCACTGCTGCTCATGATTGTTTTTTATAAAAAAATTCTGTTTTCAAAGAGCTGCAAGTTCAAATAAAAATAAAAAAAGACCCACAATGCCCTTCCTATGTGTTGAAAAACTTTTAAAAAACTTGAAAAATTGGAGAACAAATTGCAAATATAAAAGAAAGATGAAAAGCATACCTCTAGTGTGGCGGAAAAAAGGGATGGGTAGGGGACATTTCCTAGTCGTCGCCATGTCTACATACTGTACCCAATACGGGTATGAGGGTAAAAAGCAAGGGGACGTGTTCTTGTGGAGCATAGGTTATTTGTGGTGCTAATTCATGCACCATCTATTATTAAAGTAGGAAAATTCCTACAGTTCAACATTATTTTTATCTTCAATTCTAATATGAATGATCATTCATGACCTCTTTTTCCATTAGTAAATACATAGTTTACATACTCTCTGATTACTCTGAGTAGCCGAGTAATCTCCAAAAAATTTGCATGTTGAGTAATTTCTACTTTTACTCGCATGCAGTATGCAGATGGATTTTCTCCTGTCAAATTATCGAGTAATTTCCAGTGGCTTGCAAAAATCCCACAAAATTGGCATGTTTGTGTGTGTATATGCATGCAAACTTGGCATCCTGCGTATGTTTATAGATATGTATGTGTGCACAGTGCAGTCCTGAGTATACACATACATAAATATCTACACATATTTGCCGAGTATTTGCCGAGTATTTGCTGAGTTTTTCTGGAGTCAAAATCTTTGGGCTTGCTGATTACTCTCCGATTTCGAGTATGTAAACTATGAGTAAATAGATTAAGAAAAATATACTACTGATAACATCCCCTAGTTTAGTCATATATCTATTTGCTCTCTTTCATTGAGGTTAATCATTAAATACTCAGCTCTTGTTTGCACCAAAATTTACCAGCTCTTGAACTTTTTGAATATTGAACACAGTTTAGAGGATTTTCTTTCCTGAATTAGTATCCATATAAAGGGTATCCTTGATTAGTTTTGAATATCAACACGAACTGCTTCTATATGTTGTAATCCAAGTTTCTTTACTCCAATTTTCTTTCCTCACAATCCTCCACAACTGCATCAATCTCATTCTTACATCCACAAGATTTTGTTTGGAGATTTGGAGCTGTGCTAATATATGTTTCTCATTTCAAATGTTTTTCCCCTAACTGCGTCTTGAAGTTAGCTAAAGTACACGTGGTTGCAGTGCTGGATATTGATGCTGTTGGCACATTTACAATGAGTCAGGCAGCATTGAAGTATTTGAGGAAAGGTGGAGTTGGAAAGCTTCCTTCAGAGGCTGGTGTTATTTTAAACATAAGTGGCACATTACATTACACAGCTTCCTGGTATCAAATTCATGTCTCTGCTGCCAAGGTTTGTCACTAATCATTATATTCTTCTTGGATGAAGATTTGAATTAACTATTTAGTAAATTTAAATGTTTTGGCATAAACGTGAGTCATTTTATTTAGATAACAATTTAAACCACAAGGTATCTAGCAGAGATTTGTTTTGTTCACAGGCAGCTATTGATAGTCTTACAAGGTCTTTGGCATTAGAGTGGGGGACAGATTATGGAATACGTGTAAATGGTATTGCACCTGGTCCAATTGTAGGCACTCCTGGAATGGATAAAATTCAACCCAAGGAAATACTAGGTGATTTTCAGACAAGCCAACCTCTTTATAAAGAAGGAGAAAAATGGGATATTGCCATGGCTATTATCTATTTGGCATCTGATACTGGTTAGTTTCTCTTGAACCTACTTATTAATTATTGAGGGCTAGAGCTTGTAACACACTGCAATTACACCATCTTCTTTTCTTTCCTCTTACGTAGATATTGAACATGTAATGCAAAAGTTTGGTCACAACCATATGTGTTTAAAGTTTTATATATTTTCCAAAAATTACCTTATTGTTCAGTTATTTCAATGGAGTTTCTCTACCTCTGACTTATTTAAATTAACAGAGAGTGAGCAATGCTACAGAACCCTTGAGAGTTTCCATGAAACTAGTGAGAAAATGAAAGCCATATATTTTGAAGTGATTTGAGTTTTTAAAATTGCACCTCTTGGGGTTTTAGCATGTGCTCAAATAATGAAATTATCAGATTCTTTGTATGTAGGAAAATATACTAAAATGGGAACAAATGTTATTGTGTGCTTATATTTGCTTTTAGACAGGAACAATTTTTTTCTTTAAGCAAAGATTATCCATAGCTCTTAAAACATCAAGTGGTACAAAACCTTTGGTCAATTGGAAGTAGGATAGAAGTTTAGAACTATATAAGATTTTATCATTGAAAGCAATTCTGTCTTTCCACACAACAAAATGCTGTGGACTGGCGTTGCACATGTTATAACTGTAAGGGGTCAAATGCTTCGAGTTTTTTATTTCTGCAAAAGCATGATGTGTTTGGATGTACAGAATTTTTCTTTTTGCAATGCATACTTTTCCATTCTCTCTTGGCCTACATTTGAGTTTATGTAGGAAATATATTAATCATAATTACTAGGAAACTTCATTATAGAAATATGGACTGTGTTTCCATCCCCATACACACAATTTCTGGTGACTACATTTATATTAACATAGCCATATACTTATTCATTTATTCATGTACTCAAATTTGATTGACAACCCCATCCCCATATCAATAACTGCAGCCCCATGTTTCCAGGTAACTATGCTATTAATCCAGGGTTCAATTTTAATAAATTAGAAATAAATAGGGGTCCATAATAACTTAGTTTCAAAATATATATGATACGATTGACTTCTAATGTAGCTGGGTGGTCTTGTAAGTTAATCCCGGTTGATGTTTGATATGACTGAACGGGCTTGTAAGTTGATATCCTAGATCAAGGTTAAACCCATCTTATTGCCCACTCCATTAATTCTGGCGGTTACTTTTATAAAATTGTGATGTCAGAACCATAGTCATAGATTTGACTGGGATGGATAAGCCATCTGCCTAAAGCACTGCAAAATTATCCTTGAGTGTTGTTTTGAATAAAAATAGAGGTTTTGGGGCTTGTTTGAGGGGATTTCAGATTGAGTAATGGCAAGTCTTTCAACAGTTACAGCACTAAATGTCTCTATAGGTAAGACATAAGTTATTTATTGTCTCTGAACTTAATAAATGAGTTATGGATCTGGGTGCATAGATTCCATAGAACATAAAAAAAAAATTCTTCCATCAAATAGAAAGTTTCTTAGCTCGGCTAAGAAGTGAAGGCAAGATTAAAGGAAACCAGATTTAAAGACAATAATTGGTAACATGCCAACATGTAGAAATAGTGTTATATAACTTCCAACAGTGAATAACATCTAAACATTTTGGCTAAGATCCAACCAGAATATTGAAGCCTCTTCATATGTGCTTTGCATTGGAAAGGAGCTCATCTAGGTTGATTATTGGTTGACCAGAGAAATTGGAACAGAAGAATGGAAAATAATGTAATTTCTTGTATTTTGTTTTGTTCCGACAATTTGTAAGTATACTCTGGGAGATAAACCTCCTTTGTAGCTGGGACATTTTGACTGTTTTAAGGTAGGCATAGTTGAAAAAATGTTCTCTATATCAGGGTTTGGAGGAAAGATGTGGACTCTTTGCTTGTTGGTTTGAAAGCAGAGATGCTCTTGTCACTGTTGTATGTAGAGGGCCTTTCAAATATATAACCCTCTGTAACCGCTTTTTCTACTTGATGTAATATAAGGTGCCTGGTTTTGAGCAAAATGGCGATCTTTTAGAGCATTTTTATGAAGACTTGTCACCATGCACATGCTAAACCCCTCTATTGCCTATTTTGTATGCTAAGTGTGCAAGTCTCAATTTTCCTGAAAATAGATCCAATGTAGTTATTATTTCTTGAACTCTGAACTTGTAAGATAAAATGGATGATACTAATTTACAGAAGGATCTCAACAGTCAGGGATCTACATGACATAACATGGATTTCCAACAATGAGGCAACAGTAATTGTTAAAATAAAACCAGGCACCTTCTAAAGATATTTTCTAAATCAAACTTATCCTCCAATTTAATGTGAAAGAATTTCCAATATTTATGCTTGAAGTGATAGTTTTATTTCACCACATGTTTTAAGACTCTTGCAAATTTCGCTTCTGCATTGCCCAAGATTCTAACACTGACACATTGTATATCCCTGTTTACTGTTATCATATGAAAATTGACACAGATGTCTAATGTTTATTTACATTGAATTCAACAACTGGAGAACCCTGCTAATTTATGATGTGATCTGGCATTAACACTAATAGCTGCCACTTCAATGCAGCTTCCTTCTGTAGACGCTTGCATTCTTTTTGTTTAGAAGTTTCCCAATTGTCAAAGAGTCTTGATTCAAGTATAGTAAGTTGTTTGTTGCTCAATGGATGGCCCTAAAATATGCTATGTTTTCTTTTCCCAAACCCTTACTTCTCTTCCCACACTTTTTCCAACTAAACACTCTTGTGCCTTCAACCATTCTTGACTATCCTTGTGAAGAATGTCCTAGGTCACATGCCCCTAGTAGACATGTAAGATCAATCGACTGCCACTGTAAAATGAGCCAATTTCAACTGAATTTTAAGACTTTCAGATCATGAATGGTTCTGTTTGATAACTAAATTTCTTTGCTAGGGATATCGGGAACATATCCATGTCCATGTTTATTTTGAACAACTCATTTTCTTGTATATCAAATTAGTCTGGTGGATGTTGTATTATGGTTTGTGGTTGTGCTTAAATCTATTGGTTTTTGGGCTAGTTTCTCCCATTTTCTCGTGGCAGTGGATGTGCATAACTCATCTATATTACAAGTAACTGGTCTAAACATAAGGCATTGATAATATGCTAAGTTACCGATTCGCCACTCCCAGCCTCTGGATACGATACGATTCGTACTGGATACGAAATTCGGATTCGGTACGATTCAGATTCGGACAGGGTACGAAAATTGGACTGTGGATTCGCCTTGGATTCGAAACGCCACTGTGGATTCGTCCAGGATACGCCTAGAAGAATCCAACGCGAATCTGATGCGAATCCAAACGTCAAAACATCCAAAAAACCCATATATTTGCGTAACTTGGGTTAGTTTTTTTTCTGATTGTCCTTACATATATTTTTTTTCAATGTAGGTACAGGTATCCGTATAGTTTATAATTGCAACTAGCTCTAATTCAATGGACCTAAGGATGGAAAGGAATTCCAAATTTGATCAAGCATCAACTCTTTGGCAACATGTCACAATGATTGAGCACCTTGCTGGAGGTATCTTTGGACTTGTAGTCAATGCCATAACAAGTAGAAGAGCTTGTATAGTCTGGTTAAAACTTACTTGTGTGCAATGACCAAGCAAGGAATTAGAATTTGTCTAGGGCCAAACAAACATGGATTGCCTAAGGAGTAATTTCTCTCTTATATCAAAGAGTAAGAAGCAAATAGTGCAATTGGGAAAGCAAAATAAGAATCCCATCCTTTAGCCAAGAAAGGATTGTGCAAGGCACCTACAAGGTCATCTTCCACTTCTCCAATAGTGGCTGCCACACATTCTTTCATTCTGGGATCATCTTCCCAAAAACACTTGACATTTTTATGTTTGAACTTTAATTTATAATTTTATATCATGACATTCGAGTATCACTAATATTTTAATATTTGACTATGAAAGTGGTGATGTATTTTTGCTATGTTATTAGACTATTAATATGGTGGTGTATTCTGAACTTAATTACTGCTGCAAATATGTATATATTTCTGACTTTTATATGTTTTTTGTATTGCCGTAACCAAGCCGTACCCAACCCCAATTTTTTTTTTTGCCGAATCCCGTACCGGATTCTTGTACCCGTACCGGAATCCAAAAACAAATCGGTAACTTAGATAATATGATTTCTTTTCATGCTATACGTTGAGTGAATCAATTGAATTTCCCAATATATTAACATGCTAAAAAATGTTGTCATTTTTCAGGCAAGTATGTGAATGGAACAGTACTTGTTGTTGATGGAGGACTGTGGCTTAGTCGCCCTCGATTTATGCCAAAAGAAACTATCAAATCCATCTCTAGAGTTCTTGAGACAAAGTCAAGAGCCACGGACTATACTCCTAAAAGCAAGTTATAAAACAATGAGGATTTGTTTACTCTTTAAACTATGGTACCGAGCCATATCTCACTCTTTTGAAGAGATCTGCTACTATTACTATTGTGATATTTTCAAATTCAAGTAACCTTATTCCATTTGCTAGGAAAACTTAAGGGGAACAACTATGTTGATCTGTATGATTCATTAGCTCGAAAAAAGGTCAAGTTGAAATCTGCTTTCCCACACGGTTACAAGCTTTACAAGTGAATTCCAGTTTGGTTTCAGAGTTGGTGATAAGGTCCTTTAGTTCAATTAGACTCAATGAATTTTCCATAAGCACCGCATTTTCCTTTATTCATTTCAAATGACATGGTTCCCATTCTGTTCTAGTAGCATGCTACAATGATTTTTTTATTATTTATTTATGGCAAGCAATAATAGTTATCAATGGCATGTCATGACTCATAACAGTGTTGGCCCTGGATTTTATCAGGCTGTAGTTATTTTTGTAGGATATCATACTTGTTACATTATTGGTCAGTAATGCTTAATGTTAGGAGAAGCTACCAGAATAATTGTGTATGCCATGTTTTGTATAAATTGATGTTTTGAACTGCACATTTTGGTTCGTCATAACAATGATGGGAGCCCAAACTTGTTTTCTAATAAATCATCCTGATGATGAACCCCGATGTGTGGTTCAAAATACCGACTTCTCCAAAACCTGGTGTATGTGATTAATCCAGAGCATTTCTGTCAACATTATGGATCACGGACACTTGAATCTTTAATGCTTAATGTGCTAGTGTCCATAATCTGAGTCTTGTCTTTATGGATACTAGGATATTTGATGAACTTGCAAAGTCCAAACAAAATGGTTAACAAGATCGAACTATTCTTATCTTCCAGTCATTGGATTGAGTCACTTTTAGGCTCAAAGAGGGAAACCACTCAATCTTATTCAATCCCAATTAAGGTTTCCTATAAGTGATATGGAACCAACCAAAATGGAAAAAGTTTGATTTTACAGCATAGTTACTTGCAGAGTCATAACCTAATCCCTGGTACTCATATCCCATCTTAGAAACCCATCAATGCATATCGGGAAATCTATAGGCAACATGGAACTCAAGCTGATGTCTCCCAAAATGTCTCTTAAAAACTAGGAATCTCCTACAGAAGATTCTCAAAATATCATAATATTCTGATTTCCCGTGCACTTAATTATTGTTTGGAAAGAGAGTCCAAACTGATAAAAGCAATAAGAGAGGTTAAGATGTTAGTGTAAATATTTTTCATCTACCGAAGTGCTAAAGAGCTGTATTTTTTTTTTTTTATTGGAATAAGGACTTTATTAACAAAATCAGAATTTACAAACAGTTACATCAGCAAAGACAATACACCAGCAAATTTTTTTTTGATACAAAGCCACATCATAAAACACCAGCAAGGTCAATACAGCAGCAGCAAATTCTGCTGATACAATTTTAAAAACATTCCCTCAAACAGCAGCAACGAATTCTGAAGCTTGATGGCTGTCCATATTCTGATCCAAAACTCCCTTTTTCAAGAAGTATGACCCCAGCATGCCCATGTTAATCACTTGATCCCAAAACAGCAGAGAACAAAGCAGAAGCAAAGACAAACAATGTAGTTCCTCCAAATGCACAAGGAAGGAAAATGCTGGCAAGAAATATGCTTGTTGACCTGAAAGAAGAAGTTGGCCTTTGGCTGCACATCAAAATGAAAGAACTCCCAAATCCTTCACTGTAACTCACCCCCATCAAGAAAGCTAAATAGAAGACTGTAAAACTTCCAGCTTCATAGTCTTTATAACCTTTGTCAGAATAAACCTCTAAGATAGTTCTCTGGAGCTTGCATCCATGTGTCCTGCAAATTGTCTTTAAATGATTTAATTTGCATCTGTAGGTTGGCCAATGTAACTTGAAAATCTGGTTTATTTTGAAGAGTATGCTAGAGAACAGTGGAGTGGAGCAAGAAATCTGCATTGAGCATCAAGATCTCTATATGAAGAGGGAAAAAGGTATGAGAGAAAGAAGCCAAGCACCGGAGTCTCCAAATAAACTTAAGGATAATTTGCCTAAAGGTCTGAGAGATGAGATTGTGATGTTGGGAAAGCCCAAGAAGCGCAGATCTCCAAGTCCACTTGTGGGGTACAATAGCTACGGGCATGAGGGCAAAGCCAGAATGTATGCTTAATAGACTCCCGTTTAGAGTAGAATGGACAAGAATAAGAGGGAGTTAAGAAGTGAAGGCGATCTCCAATAGGTAATTTAACATGAAGAATTTTCCATGCCACAAGTTGGGATTGAGCATCAGCTTTGGAATGCCAAATGCGGGAGCTTAGTATGTTCCATTTTGCACGGTTAAATTTGCAATTCCATTTAAGATTAAGTCGAGGGGCAAGGGAAATGGGGGGCAAGAGCTGTTGGTAGACAATCTTGAGAGGAAAGCATCGGAAGCTGCGGTTGTTAGGCCATTTCCAATCTTTGAGAAAGTTATCATGGCAAGATGTAGAAAGCAAACACAAGAGCTCAGGTGTAACAAGTTGCTGAATTTTAAGAACAGCATCTTTGACAGCTGGAGAAAGTTGGAATTGAGCTTTGAGTTGTTGCCAAGACTTCCAATTAAATGTATTCAAGTCCCACAAATCACGAAACACTTGGATGCCTTTTTTAAACAAGTATCTTCCTTTAAGACTTTTGATTTTTGCAAGAGGAGCATCATCTTGTTGAACCATCCGATTCCACCAAATGGAAGAAGATGCAAAACTTAGACCATGACTTAAAGATTGATCATACCAAGATAGTTTGTGTGAAGTTAACTGCCAAGCAGTCCAGATGGCGTTAAATGGGGCAGAACCATGAGTCTTAAAGAAGGGAGCCATAAGAAGCTTATCCCTCCAATTAACCAAGTTCCAAGAGTGACCAGCTGTAGCAGTTTGTATTCGATAGCGAACCAGATGTTTCCAAGGAGCATCCCCATCCAAGGCCCTTATGATCCATTTTGTAGTTAGACAAATGCCTTGAGTAAAAGGGTCAATGACTCCCAACCCCCCTTTATCTTTTGGTTGAATGCAATGGAGCCATGAAGACGTAGGAAAACCTTTCTTATTTCCCCACTTAGCCCAAAGGAAACTCCTGATCAATTGTGTAAGCTGCTTATAGCATTTGTGACGTCCCCTAGACAGTTCGAGGCAGTGTGTTAGCCCTTTATTGGACCCTTGTGGGCTAGCCAATTTGGATAGAGGGTCAGTGATGCATTCTGGAGAGTTTGATTGTTCATGTTTTCAGTGGACAGTGATTGGATCACAGCGAGCGTTGGCATTTCAGGAGTCCACAGCTTCTGACGGCACGGGAATACTCTGAGTTTTGAGCGAGTTATGGAATTTTAAGTGATTAAGTTAATTATTTAACTTAATGTTTTATTAAAGTCACATTGACTTTAATAATATTTTATATCACTTAAAAAGTGTTCAAAAAAGGGATTTAATATTTTAATGATTTAAAATATTAAAAGTGCGCTCAAAGAATTAAGTCTTAAACTATGGAGAAGACTTAATTAAAAATTAAAAGATTTAAATGATGCAAAAGGCCGTACTTTCTTGAAATGCGTGCCAATTAGGTATAAAGCATTTCCCTGGCAAATGAAACTCATCTTTTGACCATTTCTCTTTGCCTTGAGCATTTTGCCTGTGCATTCTCCTGTGATCAGGGTTTGAACAACTGCCATTGAAGAACGTTACCTCTTCAGTGTGAGCACTCTTGAGATTGTGAAAGACCAATCGAATCAGTGCATGTTGAGAGCTTCAGCCAGAGGTTCTACAGATACATACAGAGTTTATTTATTTTGAGATTGCTTATTGTTTTCAATAATTGAGGGTTTCTACTGGTGGCGCATCCTTCTTCACAGACAGAGGTTTCCAGCATAGTTTCCTTCCTTTCTTTTCATAGCCGTACGGCCTTCATTGGGAATTGTGCCTTGAAAGAGGCGTGTGAAGAATAAAGTTGAAACGCCTCCCTTTGGCTTGGTTTTGGTCTTCCATCATGGGCGTCCAGTATTTCTAGAGCATTGTGTCCAGTTTCTGAGCAGGAGAAATGAGTTCTGGAGATTTGGCGTGCCTTTATGCTTGATTTCATCATTTCCAGCTGTAGATCTGGCAACTTCTTTATTTAAAATAACTGGAGATTTCCTGGTATGTCTGTAATTCATAATCTTATTGTTTCAGTATAATAACAACTTCTGCATTTCCATTCTGTGAGAAATTGTTATATATTTCAATTTACAAGCAAAAATATGCTGCGCCCCTTCTCTTCTGTCTATTAAGATTTCTCTAAAAACTTAAAATACACCTAAAAGACTTAAGAAATTTGGGGTTTGAGGTTGAGAGCCAGCAGGGCTCATCACAACATTTTTTTGAAGGGAGCCAACAAGAAGAGATATAGACATGACTAGCCAAAAGGATTTTGTTGGCAACTTGAATTCTTCCAGCTAAGGATAAAAAACGATTGGTCCAATTTAAAAGCTTGCGTTTGATTTTGGACAAGAACCAATTCCACATATCTTTGAGGGAGACCCCGATGCCAAAGGGAATACCAAGGTATCTTGTTATAACACCATGCTTAACTTCACGCCACTCAGTAGGAATCCAAGGAGGTCGAGGGGTGGAGCGGGTCATGAAAAATTATGTTTTATGCATAGCTAATTTAGAGCCAGAGATGGAGCAAAATATGTCCAAAATATCAAGAGTGTTAGCCACTTCATCAGCAGAATTACGAATAAATAGCATGCTGTCATCAGCAAAATGAGAATTGAGAGCTTTAGCATTGCCAGGAAGAGAGATACCTTGGATACTTTTGGTGGATAGTGCATGCTGAAAAAGATAACCAAGAGCATCAGCAGCAAGAACATAAAGAAATGGTGCAAGAGGGCAGCCTTGGCGAATGGATTTCTGTAAAGGGAATTGGGGTGAAAGGTTACCATTAATAGCAATTTTGGCATTAGCATCCATGAACAACATGTTGATATGGTTCCGGATTTTGGGACCAAATCCAAGCCACTTTAGCATATTAAGAATGAAGGGCCAGCGAATTCGATCATATGCTTTATCAAAATCAAGTTTGATAATTAATGCATCTTGAGTAGATTGTTGAGCCCATTTAGCTGTCTCCCAAGCAAGAATCAAGTTGTCTAGAATAAATCTTCCTCCTAAGAAGCCGGTTTGTTCTGGGCGGACAATCATTTGAGTGATGGGCTTGAGTCTCCTTGCGAGAGCTTTAGCAATGATTTTATAGGAGGTGTTGAGGAGGGTAATAGGTCTCCAACCGCTAATAGTGTCTTCATCTTTTCCTTTAGGGATAAGCTTGATTAGGCCTTGATTTATAATTGCACCCAAAGAACCAGTCTCAAAGCCCTCAAGGTAGACATTATAGAAGTCCTCCCTAATATGGGGCCAAAGAGCTCTATAAAATTCAACTGGTAAACCATCAATTCCCGGACTTTTTTCCAAGGCCATACAATGCAAGGCTTCATCAATCTCTTCAATAGAAAGAAGGTGATCGAAGAATTTACTGTACTCAGGATCTATTCTATTAGGAATGCAACTAGCAACACTTTCTTCAAGGATAGGAAGAAGGGGGTCCTTTGCCGATTCGTCTAAAAAAAGATTTTTAAAGTGATCAAAAAAGGTTTGCATAATATCGGCATTGCTGGTTTGAAGGGATCCATCTGCAGATTTAATAGCAAGAATGTGTTCCATTTTGTGTTTGTGTTGGAGATAATGAAAGAAGAATTTTGATCCACGATCACCATCCTTAATCCATTGCAACCGAGCTCGCACTTGAGCACCTTTGCATTTATAGGCCGCCATTTGACGAAGAGCATTCTCAGCATAAGCAACAGATTGTTGTAAGGTAATATTATGAGGATTAGAAGCCAACAAGGTACGACCGTGCTCCAATTGACCTCTGAGAGATTTTTCAAATCTGCGACACTTAGCAGCAGCCCTTCGACCATAATCACGAAGAAAGGTGACGCACTTAGCAATAGTTCGCTCCCACCAGCTAATCCAACTATCATGTTGGGGTTTTGGCTCAGCATTCCAAGTAGCTAAGAGACCATCAATACAATCTTGGTTTTTAAGATGGGCAATATTAAGCTTGAAAGGAAGATCATGGCAAGGAATGTGGGTGGAGAGGGAAAGGGTGGTAAGGATGGGAAGGTGGTCAGATAAGGTGGCGGAAAGATCCAATGAGACAAGGTGGCCAGCATGTGAAGGCAAAATTGGGAAGTTAGGAGAGATATAAAATCGATCTAGTCTACTCAATTTACAAAGGAATCCTTCACGAAAATTGCTCCAAGTGAACCAATGGGGCATTTGGAGGCTAGACTTACCTTGAATGGGATCATACACTCTAAGAGAGTTTCGAGTCAAGGTCCAAGCATCAAATTCAGAATGTGATAGATGAGCATAATTGCCCCAGCTACGGTCTGAAGGTTGTTCAACCATATTAAAGTCACCCCCCAATACCCATTCAGCATTGGGAAGATGAATACGAAGCCACTCCCAAAGGGTAGTTCGATTGGAAGGAGAATTGGGAGCATAAATAGAGCAAAATCCCACCAATAAACCATTCAAAAGGATAGTAGCCCAAACACAATGATGACTAGGGTCTGAGCCAGAAGCCACTAAATGCTTAGCTAGCCACGGGGCTAGGCCCAACACCGCACCCCCACTACCATCACTGTGGTTGGTATGGAGGAAGAGGGCATTAGACCAAATGGAAGCAAGGGTAGCATCCAATCGAACAGCAGCAGCTTTTACTTCTTGAAGCATTAGCACATCGGTCTAATTATTCTGGATAGCATGCTTGACATGAAATTTACGAGCAGGGATTGTCAAACCCCGCACATTCCAAGATAAAATGTTGCACTTCATTATGTAGCAGTAAGAAGAATTTCTTCATCCTCCTGTAACACACTAAACTGGTTCCTTGGAGAAGCAGATTGCATATCCATAGAGTGATCAGAATGAGATTGATCAACAGATTCTAGCTGTGGCATTGTTCTAACAGGGCTACTGGGTTGAGAAGTATGGCTGGAATTAGTAGGGGTAATTATACTAGGGAAGGGAGTTTCCTTTCGTCTTTTAGGAGCTCTAGACTAAGTACCAATCACTGCATCTTTGAAAGTCTTGGGGTCAGATGAAGGGAAGAGCTGGGGAGGCGAAAAGGGAGCAGAGGGTGGTGGCTGGGGCTTAGCGGAGGATGGGGGGCTATCCAGAATAGGAGAAGGAGTGTGAGATGAGGGGATAGGTTTTTGCGGAACTTCACCAACAGATGACGGGGCAAAGTGCTGAAAATATGCATGGGGTTGTGGAGGTCTAGGCTTGCGGAAAGGGCATGCATGAATGAGGTGTCCTTCCCTTCGACAGTAAAAACAGGCATTGGGTTTGTTGAGATAGTTAATACGCTGATCAAACTCAAATCCGAGTCCAACTAGTTTGATAGAGTTAGGAAGTGGCTGTGTTAAATCCATCTCAATACAAGCTCTAGGATGAGATCGAAGGCTAGCCCATTTATCAGTGTGCTGCTTGCACCATAGAACCCTACCCAGTTATGCTGCAATGTCTTGCAAAAATGGATGGAAGGCAAGGTTGAGAAAGGGGAATTCCACCCACATCGGATATTTAGATTTGGTGATGCCTTCGGGATGGAAGTCAATATCCCAAGCCTGAACATAAAAATTTTGACCATAGATAATCCAAGACCCATATTGTAACACAGTGCGAGCATGGTTTGGGTCACAGAAAGTGCAAGCGACATACCCCCCTGCCCAAAACCCTGAAAGATTCTATGGTCCAGCCTTTTAGCTCCCAGTTATTATGGGCCCATTTAAAGAAATCATTTTCAGATAGGATATAAAGAGCTTTCTTGTATTAGAGTTTAATATGTTTTGAATATTAGGGTTTAAGATATTTGCACAGTGTTATTCATGCTTTTTTCTTTTGGCTGATCTTATAAGAGAAGTTAGCCTGAACACATTGTTTGAAGGAGTTGATTTAAAGATGGTAGGCATTTGACGATTCTCAAAGACCTCGGGCTAAGAGTTGAAAGAGTAGGTTGAGTATTGATTTAATGGTCTTGTAGCATCATTGGAAATTTAACAAAGGCTTTGAAATGTAGGATTAATGTTTCAACGCTTTTGAAAGTTATCCAACCTTTAAACTTTCCCTTTGACATAAAAGTAAAAATCGATAAAATACTCCTTTAATTCTCCATTTTAGATCACTTATAAACAATTTAGCCATATGTTAAACTAAATGAGTTGTTAGCTTAATCTAGTCATTATGATTTGAATAAAATTGTGAATTCAATGGAATCACATAATTCAGAGAGATATGCTAGTTAAGTAAAAGTAAGTATGATAATATAAAAGTAAAAGTGAGTATAAGTTTATATATATAAACTTATTGCTTGTTTTGAAAAGTTAGAAGAGTTCCACGTGCACCTCAACAGCCGCATCCACTACATCTTCTTTACCAAAGAGATCAAGTAAAATAATCAACTTCCTTTTCTTGACATCTTGCGTTAAAGAAAATCCAATGGCTCCTTAGTTCATCGTGTTTTTCAAAAGGCTACCCATACTAACATCTATCTCCATGCTTCTTCCCATCACCACCCTTGCCAAAGAAGTGGTGTCCTCAAAACCCTTGCCTTAAAAGCATATTGAATCTACAATGAAGATAACTTAGACCAAGAATTGGCTCGTCTTCGTAGTGTCTTCATCCTAAATGGGTACAAAAGCAAACAAATCTCTAAATCCTTTAACCATGCCAAAGTTATTTTCTTTTCTAACCCCCTCACCTCCTATCCACTGTTCCCCCCTAGCACTTCTCTTCCCTATATTTAAGGCATCTCCCAAAAGATCTCCAAGGTTCTTCTCAAGAAGGGGCTTCATTGCTCTTTCAAACCTTTTTCCACTGTGCAACATCATCTTCCCTCTCTTAAGGACTCCAAAGACATTTTACTTGAATCTGGAGTTTATAAGGTGGTTTGTTCTTGTGGCATGCCATATATTGGGGAAATGGGTTGCTCGTTTTGCACAAGAATAAAAGAGCATTGTGTAGACATCAAACATGATCGTATGTGCAAATCTGCACTTGCAAATCATTCTTCCTTGACTAAGCACCACATCTACTTGGAAAACATGCAAGTCTTATGCAAAGAGGACAATTTTTTCAACCGCAAGCTTAAAGAAGCCATACATATCAACAACCACCCTTCCAACCTTAATTAGGATGAGGGTTACTCTTTGAGTATGTCTTGGCAATTCTTGCTTGCTAGCCTTCATAACTAGGTTCTAGCCTATTTTTCTTCTCTCTCCCCTCTTGGTTTTTTCCTTTTTCCCTCTTGGCATTCTCTTCATTGTCTCCTGATCCTCCTCCCCTTTTCCTTCGCTCCTTTGGTTTGGTCTCTCCTTGTCCTGTAACCTCCCTCTTGTCTTTCTTCCTCTTTGGTGGAGTGATGTTTCCTTTTGTACCCTCGTGTTGCTCCCCTTTTCTCTCCCTCCCTCTTCGCTCCCTCATGTGTTCTCTTTTCTTCCTTTCTTTGTTGTTGCCTCTTGGGTTCTTCCTCTTGAGTCTTATCTTAGTCTTTAGTCCTCGTGTCTGTTTTTATCATCTCCTTGTGTTCATTCCTTCTTGTTAGTGTTCTTTCTTGGTGCTTTCCCTAGTGTTTATTCATTTGCATTTCTTCTTTTTAATTTGTTCTCTATTTTCTTTTCAATTTTTTATATTTCCTTAGCATTTCATCTTATTGAGTTCTCTTATTTATTTTTCTTAGCCTCTCTTTTGTCTCTTATTATTTGTCTTTGAAGTTTATTAATTCTTTCAATTCATTATTTTGTACTTTATATTTGATTTTATCTTTTTATATTAATTTCTTTCTTTCTCATTTTTGTCTTTATTTTAATTTAGACTTCATTTGATTTAGCTTTATTCTCATTCTTTCATTTGTTTTTCTCTTATTTTCTCTTGTTTATATTTATTTTGCTAATGTTCATTCATTAGCACTTCTTTATTTTTTCTTCTTCTTCTTATTATTATTTTCGATTTGCAATCAAGGATTAATTTAGGTTTTTATTTTGCTAATTTTTTTTTTAATTCAAGGGGTAAACGCTTTTGATCGGAGCTATGAACTGGATACAACCATTCAACAATACCACCCCAACGAGGTTTGAACCTTGGTGGCAAGAACAACAATGCCACCTATAAACCATCACACCATGCCAATACTGGCTATTTTGCTAATATTGATTCAATAGCAATTTCTTTTATTTTTTGATTCTTAGCTTCTTAATGTCTCTTTTGTGTTGATAGTTTGTTGTTTCTTTCAATTCTTTATTTTGTCATTTATGTTTTGTTTTGTTTTTTTTTTAATTTCTTGTTTTCCTTTTTTAGTCTTTATTTAAATGTTGACTTCAATTGGTTTAGCTTTATCCTCTAATCTTTATGTTGTATTTTCTCTTATTTTCTTATTTATTTTTCCTAATGTTTATTCATTAGCACTTTTTCTTTTAGTTTTATTCTTTAATTTCTCTTCTATTTTTTATTTTCTCTTGTTTATTCCTTAACTTTTAGTCTTTTTATTTCTTTTTTTATTATTCTTTGCTTCTTATTGTCTCTCATTTATCTCTTTTTTGTAATTTATTTCATTTTATTTCTTTATTTCATTTTCTCTTTTTATTTTGTCTTTGGTTTTCTCTTTGTAGTCTTTTAATTTTTAATTTCCTTTGGTTTTTCTAGCTTTATTCTCTTATCTTTTATAGTATTTTCTCTTGTTTATATTTCAATTTTGCTAATGTTTATTCATTAGCATTTCTTCTTTTATTTTATTCTTTATTTTCTCATCATTTTTTAATAATTTCTGGGTTATTCCTTAGCTTTTCTTCTTAGCGATTTCTCTTATCTTGTGTTTCTTAGCTTCTTTGTGTCTCTTATTTATTGTCTTTGAAGTTTGTTAATTCTTTCATTTCATTAATTTGTACTTTTTATTTGTTTTTCTCTTTTTATGTTTAGTTCTTTCTTTCTCTTTTGTGACTTTATTTTAATTTAGATTTCATTGATTTTACTTCATTCTCAGTTCTTTAAATTGTTCTTTCTCTTATTTGTAATTTTGCTAATGTTCCCTCATTACAAAGTGTTTTTAAGCTTTTTTGCATTTGTTTGCTTATTTATGGCCTTGCTTGCTCTTTTGCAATTAATTTGTTTTACTTGTTTCTCTTCTTAGATTTTCATTTATTTCAGGTTTCTTTATCTTTGTTTATCTATTAGCTTACTTTTAATTTCTCCCAATTCCTTGTGCTTCCTCCCCCTCCCTCCCCTCTCTTTTTATTAGGTGAAAGTCTACAATCAACCATTTTTCTTCTCCTCTCGCTCTCTTCTATCCTAATGATGGATCATAGAGTGTGATCTAAAATGTTGATGCAAAAATGTGAACACAATTGAATCCAGAAGCAATACTAAGTTATAGCATATATTGTGGAAACTTAATATCATTAATGTTTTCTCACTGCCTATTAAATATGAAATCAATATAATTTTATGCCATTTCTATTTTGTTCATAAATTGTGGCCTGATGGTGGTATTAGAGCACAAGTTATCCTTTTTTTTATCATATTATGCTCTTGTTTATAAATTAACAAAGGATAATACTACTGTGAGGAGGAAAGGAAGACAGTCGAAAGGAGAAGAGTAATGTTTTTTCTTGTGCAAGGAAATTCTAATGGGGTTATGCAAATACCTAGTTATGAGTTACAATAAAATAAAGACATTTACAATATGTGATAGAGGCTAAGACAATTTGCAAATAGAATAGTCACAAAGGTATTTTATTTTCCTATCTTTACCCTTCTCACTTTCTCAGTAAAATTAAAGCAAGAAAAAAAAGAGGAAAAAATTCAAGATTTGCAGAATTGTTTCTATTTTTTTATTATACACAATGCAATTTGTTGTCTCAATGACTAGTTGGAAAAGACACATGAATAGAATGGTGTAGAAAAATAGAAACATCGGGAGTTAGGGATTTGGAGTAACTAGGAATTCATCCCTTAAGGCATGCAAATAAGGATAAGTTTGAACTAGCAATTATGATGAGATACATAATGAAAGGTGTCGGGAGTTGGAGTTTAGGGATAGGTATCTCTATTAAGGAATGGATGAAACTTTAGCTTTGAAAGGTAACTTAGTGTAGGAATCAGGGAGTCAAGGTTTAAAGGGAAATCATGCTAGTATGGAAAAGTATGAAACACCAACAAATACAAGGAAAAGTAGAGGTTAGAGGACATGGATGCTAAGAAGGAAAAATATGAAATATTGATGGAAAAAGGGGACAAGGGTGGGGAATAATCAAAAGGTATGCCTAGATGGGGAAGTTTGATGTCTTAATAGGGACACACGAAAAAGGAAATGTTAGGTAGAAAGGCATATGAGAAGAGAAACTCTAAAACTATGACATAAACACAATCCTTAGAAATTTGAACATAAAACTTCTATACAGAGAATTTTTAGGACCTTTGAAACTTCTAACACATGAGAGGTACATTGGGGATGATGGAGAACAACACATGTAAACTTTGACCAAGTTAGACCCATTAAGAATCATCCTCAATCAACTATCTATGATGGGAATAATAAGGCCAACATTTAATAAAGGGGTTAGGGTTCAAGAATAATTGGACATAGTCAAATTGGGTTCCAATAGAAAGGATAAGTTTTCTAGTAATGGATAAGGGTTTAAAAGTACATAAGAGGCCTTTCTTATGTAGTATTTTAGAGATATTATTAGAAAGGTCTTCTATACGGGGATGGTGGCAACCCAAGTAACACTTGGGACTTTGGGCTTAAGGCTTACAATTATTAGCAATATTTTTGGTGACATTAAAAGATCTATAGATGCATTTATTGTGGTACCCATTTAGCTTGAGAACTTGGTATAGGTGGGAGATCTCTTAGTTGATATGATTTGTATCATAATTGCAATAAGAAAAGGTGGCTAGCATTTGTAGGACATCAACTTTTTGAGGAGGATGGCGGTGAGATGATTCATGGAGTTGTAGGTTTGTGTGCATGGATTTTCTATAGACTTGACAAGCAAGGTGATGGGTCTAAATAATGGCTAGTTTTTCCTTCATTAGTTTATATTTTTATCATTTCTTTTGCTAAGTTTCACAAACATTTCCAAGACTTCATACATCTTTCATATTCCTTTTATGCACTTTGATAGACCTAAATATGTGGAAATATAAATACGATTTGGTTCCAACATGTTTAGTTAGTTGTCTTGGAACCCAAGTTGGCTCATTTTTCTTGGTTCTTTTATACCAAGGCCTTTTGATGGGGGCTTATCTGATTCATATGGGCATTCCCAACCCTCCTTGTCCATTACGTGGACAAGTTGAGATGATCAAGCAACTCTTTTGCTTTTTTCATAGGCTTAGGAAGCATAGAATTTGATCCATGATTTTTTTTAGATCTTTTCGACCTACCACTTTTTCTTAGGACAGGGTTTTGTTAGGAGAGTGACATTATTTATTGACCTTGAATATACCTAAATTTAACATGGTTTTAAGGTGGAAATTATTTTTAATATATGGAAGGATAGGAATGTTGCTCTTTTTACTCACTAT
>VDFB02373542.1:0-72443 GCA_007258455.2 Sequoia sempervirens
ATTTTGAGGCCCTCAACATATTCAACATTTCACTTGGAAATAATAAAAATAGAAGCATCATGTTATGTATCAAGAAATTTTCAACCAAATAGAAGTTGCTATCAGTTTATCTCTTCTAAAGTTGCATCAAAATAATTCTAGCTACTAAAAAAGGTAGAACACCTAACTATGCTCCATTAAGTATGAAACATATTGCCTCATGCATTATTGATTCCTCCTTCACAGTTGAGGTAGCACAACAAAAACCAAATACACAAGTGTATTCAAATGAGCATCTTAGTCTGGTATATCAATCACCTTTATAATACCCCATAGTTTCCCCATCTTTCTAATATCAATATTAGGGAAACTTTAACAACCCCAACAAAATTTTTGGGATGTTTGTAAGGGAAAATTTCAATGAATCTTTGATGGAGCAGTTTAGCATAACCAATTTGGGACATGCATTGTTTTCTTGGGCTCTAGATCATCCAATCTACATATGGGATCTCCATTTACCAAAAAAATTATTCTTGTGACTTACTTCATCACTTTGGCATTGCTGATTGCAAGCCTACACCCCACACCTCTCAATCAAGTATCACATTATCCACTAGTTGAACTTCACCTAGAGTTGATTCTACTTTGTATTGGAAAATGGTGGGAAATTCTTTGTCTCAAACACATTGTCATACTAATATCTCCTTTGTAATTGGACTTGTCTCCCATTTCTTGTAGGCTCCACATTAAAGTCATTGGAAGGCAGCCAAACATTTTATAAGATACATTTTGGGCACTTCACACTTTGGCATGCAATACTCATAAAGAGCTATTTCTCAAATAGTGGGTTTAAAGGACTCAAATTCAACTAGTGACATTGATGATTGAAATTCCACCTTTAGCTTTGTCTATTTCCTTTGTTATACTCTAGTTGCAAGGCCATGCAAGAAGCAATCAATTTTTGCTATGTATAAGTCTGGCTACTACAATAGTTGTTATTTCACCTATGCATGAATGAGCTATATTTATCCTCTCCTTATTTCACCTTTTCACTTCTGCGTGAATGAGCTCCACACCTATTTCACCTTTTCACCTTTTGCAATATGATGAATACTTATTTATAGAATTAGTTTTCTTTAAATTTTGGATTGGTATAACTGACACCAAATCATATTGTGATTTTTTTTGTTTTAATGTAGGTACCAACCACTTATTTGTTTTCATGGATAATACTACATATCGTCCAATTCCTCAATATGGTTTCATAAATTTCACTTCATTACTTTCACAATACAATGTAGGTGAAAATTTGTTTTCCACTAATGATGACTATTAATCAGAGTTTGTTCCTAGTACACAATGGATTAATGAAGAAGTGGTCACAGAAGAAGTGATAATTGAAAAGGAAACTCCAACCAATGAAGTAGAAGTCACAAAAAATCAGTTTCATGTAACTCCTCAAGCAAAAAATAGAGTTCATTGGAGCATTGCAAACACAATAGTTCTAATCGAAGCTAAAAGAATTGAGAGAGAAACACAATCAAGTGGTGGTGCAATGAGAATGGCCAATGTGTCCCACCGTGGACTAAATATCGACCCTTGCAAAGCTACTATTTTTTCCTCAGTTGAAAAAATAGGAGCATCATGTCTCCTCACCATTTCAAATGCTATGGAAGAGGTCATATCCCACTCAGGTAATATAAGCACTCCACTTTCTCTAACAAGTTTCCTTCCCTCTATAGGTGTTATTTCTTTGTACGTTTCCTTCATTTGTGCAAGAATTCTATCTTCAATGACTTTTCTTGGCAATTTTGTGTTTTTAATCATCTCAATTTTCACACTTTCATCATATTCCTCTCTTCTTGCTCTCCAAACAAATTCCTAAAAATCCAAGTCTTGAAAAAAGTGTCAACATCCATGAAGTCATTGCATGCCTTGTCCCTAACATCGTTAACTTTGTTAACTCTAGTGAGATTAGCTTTGCTCAATCTAAGCCTTTGAATTGGTAGATTTAATACCTACCTTGGGGGTGAAGGCATACCTTGCATCATTTCCTCAGTAGTAGCAATAATTTCATCATTTGAATCAAGAGGATAGTCAACAAGTTCAGGTGATCCAGCACAATACTCCTTGATGGTGAACTACTTTTCTTCTTTTTAGTGTTGATTCCCTTGGAGGTGATTCAAGATCACTGACATGTGGGGATGGTGGTCTCACAGTGGACGGGATGGCATGATGTAAGGGAGAGGAAACTACAGATTCTTCATAGTGAGTGGGAGTGGGATTAATCTGCTCCTTTCTTACAATGCTCTTTCTCCTTGATAATACACTTTAGTGGTGGATGATATCATGACCTTTCCTCAACCATGGGCACCTTTCCTTTATCTTGTAGCTCTCTTTCTTCCTTGAGTTTTCCCACCACCTTGCCAAAGTTCTGCAATATTGTCTCCATCCTCCCAATAAAATTATCAATATCAGAGTATGTTTCCTCAAACTTGGGATCTATATCTTGCTTTTTCTTATCTACTTTAACAAAGGCCAACCATTTCTTTTTCCTTTCTTCTTGCAACTGTAGATCAAAAATATTTCTAATCACATCCTCAGGGAAGTAAAAGTTGTGCCAAAATTGTCCTCCTCTGATCCTATACTTTAACCAAACCATGAATCCCTCTAGATCATGATTCCTATGTCTGTAACACTTCATTCCAAGAAGCTTTATTTTTGGAATAATCTTCTTCCATCCATCTTTGACCATAAAAAAAATCAAAGAAAATAGTATAAGTGGGGAAGAGAGTTCCCTTCTTCATCCCAACTAGGTGGTTATCTTCAACATTTCCCAATTGCCACATGACCTCAAGGAAACCAATCCTCAGTGGCACATCCCCTCATAAGACATGAGGTGTGACACTTGTGCCATAAACTTGGAGGGTAGTGCAATCAAGATATGGAATAATATCTACCCAGTTGTGCTCAATACCTAGCTCAGGCGTCCTATCCTTAGGTCTCAAAAAATAATGTAAATCATTAGGGATCCTAGCCAGATCCATCACCAACTATCCCTTCAACTTTGACCCAAATAAATTTGAAAAGACAACAAAGATAGAATTTTGATCATCCATATCTATAAGATGAGTCCATGCTTGGACAAGGAGGTCCTCACCTTTTTCATCCCTTCTTTCTAATTTCATGTCTTATCCAAAATACTCAGCTCCCTTATACAAAAACATATGAATCAACAATGAATACCACTAAAATCTAACATGAGGCTCACCAACCTTGAGTGCTACCAATCCCTTGTGAATTTCATTTCATAAGTAAGTTGAAAAGTCATACAATTTGTTGACCATTGGATGCTGAATGTTTGATTCCATGTACATGTAGGCTACTGGAATCCATGTGGGAGGGTCAAACCCTAAAATTTGACATAGGGCATAGAAAGTTCTCTTGAAATAAAACTCACATTTGTTAATTGGGAAAGGATCCTTGTCTAATGGATTTAGTTTGATCTTTATTTTTTTCTTTCCCCTTCCCATGAAATTGGTTAAATGTGTAACCCTGAAGGTTACTTTTATCTTTTCATACCCTGCCTTAAGCGCCTTCAAATCAATTGGCTCCTTGGTAGAAGGGTTCAGTTTGGAAACATCAATAAACCCTTCCCTAGTGATGTCAACCATCTTCACACCTGAATGTGTCCTTATAACCTGAACAACAGGGTCATAGTTAGTTGCTATGGCCTTTAGAAGGTCAATGTCAGGGTATACATTGGGAACAACCTGTTTTCCCATATCTAGTCTCTATGGATTATAGGTTGGGACCTTAGAATTCCTCTTCCCAAACAAATAGGTGAAGAGATTCCATCCAAAGACTAGTAATATGGAATCCTTAATGGCATATTGTTGGTTGAAAATGCCATCTCCTATTCTAGGACCTTGAAACAAAGGCTAACCTATACATTTTTCATTGGTCTACCTGTACAAAGGCAATTGGTCTAATAGATCTTGAAACAAAGGTCACACTTTAGGCTTTGGGTCAAAACTAGAGGATTGGGCCCTTGGGGGTGCCATGTACTAAAAGTTTTTAAAAAACTAGGGTTTATCTGATTACAATTAAGGTTCTGGTAGGTTTATAAGTGTTCTCAAGAAACACACATAGACTATGGAAAAATTGAAAGCGGTTTGATGATAATCTATGAATGCCAAACCTTAAAAGATGTTGTAATCTATATAAAACCAAGAATTACATTGAATTTGCAAGAAAATTTAGCGCAGAGAGGGTAATTTTCACTTATTGGATTGTGTACACTCAAAAACTCTAATTGTGGATGCCCAAAGCTCAAAAAATGCTACAAAAAATCTTCAAATACTTTAAAGTGTTTTTATGATTTTACATTATGCTTGAAATCCTGATTTTATGGTGAAAAAGCCACTCAATTTGTTTTACAGTGTCATGTCTGCCATTACTATTCACTCAAGCAAACCAAAATGGTTCAATATACCCCATGAGTAACTTTGAATTTGAACCATTGATCTTTCATCTAGTTAGATTGATGAACGACTCAAATGGAGTCACAAACAGTTTTTGAAAACTTGACTTATGCTGACTTTGACATGGACCGTATAAAATTTCTCCATGTGGAGCTCTTTCCTTGTTGTCAAATGAGCTCCACCATGCCTTAAGAGCTTGGGTAATATCCACGTGTCATCAGCATCCTATCCTGCATGGGTCTACTAGGATGTGATCAACGGTTGTGGGTTGGTGGGAAAAGTCACTAGATTTGTCCACATGTCAGATCTGAGCCCCCTTTAACCTTTAAAAGCATGAATCGATCACATGGAACCTTTTACATTGTGCTTAATCCTTTCACAAATGGATGGATAACTTTAAAACATCTCAATCACCTTTAATATATATGCCTTCATTTCCTTTTAGTAGCTCACTTGTTATCGCCTCCCTACTTGCCATAAATATTTTAATGAAATATTTCTTCCCTGTAATAGTATTTTGAATGTTATAGATTGTGTCACGTGGTAGCCACCCACTATCCCCGCAAGGAATCAAAATCCTCATGTGGGTCCCCCACAGGCTGGTGGGGAATGGTTAGGATTTAACCAAGACATCACATGGGAGCCATTGGATCTTCAAGCTCTTCATCACTACTTCCTTTGATACCTATAGATCCCATCACAAGAATGGACACGGGGCACACGCTTGCTGCCCCACATAGCCTTTTATTTGAATATTTTAATTGTGCGGGATGGTGGGGAACCAATAGATTGTAGACTACGGAACCATGCCAATCACAACTTAAGGGTTCTTAGACACACATGTTGTAAGATGTAACTTAAAAAGGGGAACTTTACTAGGTCAACAAAAAAATTGACTTAAATTGTTTCAAACCTAGGGCTTAGACATAGCATGAAGGTTTAATATTTTTGGCTCGCATAACATTAGACATCTAGGTAAATTATTTGAAGTGATGCAATGAATGGTTTAACTAGGTTATGGGGGCTGATTAATGAATGAACTCAATGACATAAGAGGTGACTTGATGATTGGGAATGGGAAGAAGTAGGTCAATGATCAAATAGAATAAAGTAAAGGGTTTAGTGTTCTAAAGGTTGAATGAGGGTTTTAACCCCATGGTGAACCCTAACATATAAAAATGAAAACCCTCTAAAGAGAAAATGATCCTCAAACTCAAGATTTGAAAAGTAACTACATGGAACCACAAATTTTTTTTAAGGGGTGCTATCAAACACCTTCTACTCACTACATCTAGTAATATAACACATGAAATCTCACACTGCACTTCTCAATTTTACACTCTATAAATTTACAATTCACATCATGATGCAGTCTAGGTGGAGGAATCTCAAAATCCAACTCAATTTGATCAGTCTTAAACAAAGGGATCTACCCTTGAACACAAACACTCAACTTTTACTCAAAACTTCACCAATTGATTCCTAGTCTTCAAAAATCATCAAATGGAAATATATTTTAGAGAAGGCCAAAAAATGGCCAACACAACTTCAATTAAGCATCCACACAGTTCCAAACACAATGTCACAGTAAATAACACAAGGTTTCTTAGGCCCATCATCAAGTTTCAATAGACTAACCTTCTCAAAAGGCTACTAAATTAGCCTTGTTTTACAAAGGAACTACCTCTCAAACACTTTCCTTTCACAAAAGCTCATCAATCAGTCATAATTCATATGACAAAACACCAAATTTCATGATTTTTTTCTAGATTTAAGACTTCTTTAGTATTGTTCCAACAAACCCTCCATTTACAAGCAAATACCTAGGGTTTTAATGAAAAACTATATAACCGGGCTTCCTAAGTGAGAAAAAAGCATGAAAAACATCATTTATACCCTACCTATGGTTAAAAAACTCTCACAAGGACTATACCATCAGTAATTTATCAAAACACTTCACTTAGCCACCAATTTCACAAGGAAAATGACATTTCCAACCCTAGGGCTTCATCCATTCTTTAGCAACACTATAATTCCATTGCAACCTAAGCCTTAATAACTCCAAATATACATTGTAGCAGATTCATTCCACAAGGAACAATGAACAAAAAAAGTGGAATGGGTTTGTTTTGAACATTTTGGAGACCCTCAACCCAAAAACCTAAAGAAATAGAGCAGTTACATAATAAGTTTGATTTATCCCTCCAAATATAGTATCAAACCCTCAAAATGATAACAAATGAAAGACAATACATGTAATTACATAGCACAATAATATTGAAAGCACCTGAAGCCTGTACGGGCTGGTACTGAGATAAAAAAGTTTAGAAAATAGAGTATTTGCAAAGAAAGATGTTTATTGAATTGAAATCCTTCAATGTTTTTCCAACAGCCTTGCTCGAGCCTTCAAGAGGCTTTAAGTACATTTTCAAACCAAAAACCACCCTTTCAAACGTTTATAACTGATTTTTAAATTCAAAGGCTCATAATGTTCCATAATCTGTACTTTGACAACCTTTTTATTACACTTAACAACATCAACATGTAACCACCTAATTTACATCATAAATGGTATTTTGGACCTTATTTATCATAATTAAACTCAAAGCACCCTAACCTAATCTACTAACCACCTATCAAACCATTGAAAGATCAACTTTTGAAACAAGGTGTAGGTGCTCCTGCACCACATCATACTTGTCTATCTCTTCTATCACACAATCCTTCAACAACTCAACTCATATTTAAATAGTTTCTTCAACCTTGAAAACTTTCTCCAAGGTCGGCTATGCACATCAACAACACAAATTCAAACTAGGTCGGTGCCAAAGCACTTATGTGGAAGATAGAAGTGAAATCAGACCACATCACACCTTATTTGAGACCCAAGTCTACAATACCACTCAACCACATGCTTCTATAATCAATAATTATCCACCACAATTAGTGTAAACACTAGGTCAACCATTACCCATTAAAATATTAAGTACATGCTTCCTTAAGTCCAAGGACAACTTGAAAACCACACACCATGCTTGAACATGATCTAGAATATTCCTCAAACACTCTAAAATACAACAAACTCCTTTGTAACAACTTCCACCTAAATAATGTACACACCTAGTACACTTAGACAACTCTGCCATACATTGTTACTTGAGAAACTAACTTTTGAAACACCAAAAATTGAACCATCTTGACTAAAAAAATATACCAACACAATCAAAGCACCCTCAGATTTGTAAGACTTGAAACCACTCTATGGGGAAATGTGGAGCAAAAAAATTTCTCCTAGACACCTTTGCAATACACAGTTCACACACTGGTGAAAACAACTTCTTTTGCACAGTGATCCAACACATTAAATCCTGGATATAACACCTCTGAACATCTCTCACCAACATATCCAAAATTCATAGGCAAATCTTCAACCTAGAATAAATTCAAAGCAAGACCAGAACACATCCTTGTAACACAAAACACCATTGGAACACATTGCTTCCTCTTTTTATCAAATTTTCTCAAAAGCACTTGAAAACCAAGCACTAGAGACACATCCTCATCATCTTCATCACTTCCTTTAATTACTACCAAGCCAACTACAACATAGAAACTCAACCGCATATCCATAGATAAAAGCTTATTAAAGCAACACTAGAGGTTGACACCAGTAGCTTACTAATGAAAACACAATGTAACTAATCAAAGCATAGATATCACCAACATACTAATAAAATAATCTCCCCCAATAATGATCTTCTTTCTCCTTATACACTTGACATCAATGAAAACACAAGCTTGTTGACATCAATGACAACACCAATCTAGTCATACTTGCAACACACTCTCTGGATGAAAGATGCATGTACTTCAATTTTTGTTATTTAGATTTTGAAACCCCTAACATGGCTTCTACTATGAATAGATTCAAGAAGCAACTGTAGGGAGATTGGTTTTGGTTTCTCATTTAAAAAAAAAATGCTATTGTAGGGTTTCATAAAATTTTCCTATAAGCAAACATGGTTCTCCAGAAAATTGAAACAAACAACGTTTCAAAGATAACAAGGTTAGGGATCCAAAAAAAATAAATTATTGTAATGTTTGCATACATCCACAGTTTGAGTCGGAAGAAGTTCATGCCAGATCTAGATGTCTAAATCACCACCTTTGGTAAGCTCTAATGGTTTTCTCTATCATGTTTTTAAAACATTTGGATTTGTTAAAAGATTTATTAAATTTATTTGAGTTAATCAATATAAGATTTTTCCAGTCCACAATAACATGTAACAAAGCTTTGTGGTAAAAACTATGTTTATTTTCCATTTTGAAGAACTGCATCTCTGCATAATCCAAGAATTAGGTTTTTCCTTATTCGGTGAATGAATCCACTTGACCTCAATTGTTTAGAGAACAATCAAATCTCTACCCAACACCTACATCAACCCTTCTCTATTTTAGGTATGGTTTAATCTTCATGGCCTTATCTATTGAGTGTATAGTCATGTCCACTCAACCTCATTTATTCATAATACAATCAAATTTCCACTCAAGACTTTTGCATCTGGCATTGGCCATTTAGGGTACAGTCAAATTCATCTGAATTCCACCCAATCCTTGCATCTAATCTTTTCTATTTTAAGTGCAATCAAAGTCACCATATTTAATTCAAGACTTCTTATTATGATATTAATTTTGTTGATTTTTTTTATTATCAAATTTACCCCAAGATTTCCATTTGGCCTCATTTATTTAGGGTATAATCAAATCCACTCAAATCCATTGGCTCTCATTCATTGAGGGTTTAATCAAATTGAAACTTATATTTGCACTAGAGAAGCATGCATGACTACTTTAGTGTTTAATAGTTGACCTCCATGGGATTGTGTTCTTTGACAAAGGATATTTATTGTAAGTTTTACAATCAATTCCAATTGACCTTATCTTTGAGGGTGTGGTCAAATCCATGGGGCCTCATCTATTCAGGACGTAGTCAGGGTGCTCTCAAATCCACCTGGCCTCATTGGTTTAGGGTGCTTTTAAATCTAGCTAGCCTCACTTGTTAAGGGTGCTTTCAAATTCAGTTGGCCCCATTTGGTGAGAGTACAAACAAATATGCTTCCATATGATTTTATGACATGATCTTTGTGGAATTGGCTACATGACCTATGATATTTATTTTATGATACTCACCCCAAGATATCCCATAGCTCTCATTCATTGAGGCTGTGGTCAAATTTATTTGGCCCCATCTCTTGAATGTACAATGGAATTCACCCTAGGCACACACCTGTCACCCATGTATGATTGCAGTTGGGTTGACAAGTTGATCCACCTAGCTAAACGAGGTCATCCCCATATGAGTAGATCTTATGGTCTAGGATATTTCTTCTCCATGTCGCCCCTTATGTTTAGGACACAATCAAATTCACCCCAAGACATGCTCATGATACACTTATATTGCTTCAGGGATTTACTAAGTGAAGTTTGTGAGCTTGGATTCATTAATCTATGATATTAATTCTATTTAATTCACCTCAATACTTCGACTTGGACTCATCCATTGAGTGCACTTACATCAAAAATTTCCCCACTTGAGACCTATGTATCTACTTTCCAACATCTAGCTTGTCACAAACACAAGTAAAAGTAGCTTCAAATATTTTGGGTCATGTCATAATGTGTAACTTCTACTCTTGAAAGTATATTTTCCATAATGTTTTATTGATTTACTACTTAATTTAAATTCAATTATAGACCTTCTCTCAAACATATTTTATATAAAATACAATTGGCGTAACCATTGTACCTCTTTTCGGTGCAAGTGCTAGTAATTAAGATCTTAAGACACGGGTGGTAGGAGTTCTCTACAAAGTTAGATGGTGACAAAATGGAATCTGTTTTGATGTAGATAAGACTTGTGAAGTACATAAGTGGCCATCAATACCTCTAGAGTTTTAGTGTGATGTAAAATAAATCATCTCTCAAAATCTATTGTTTTCATGATACTTCAATGTAATTTGAAACTCAATATGATTCTTTTAATTGTTAAATTTTAACTAAACATCAAATAAAATATTATAGTAACAATATTAGCACCAAGGGTTACATAAATGGAGAATCTTATAGGATTTTTTGGTTGATAAAAAATTATATTTAAATTTTTAATTTTGGATTTAGTGAAATTGGTGGACATATAACTTTAAAGTGGATTTTTTTGATTTTTTTAGTATTCAAAAGGGAATTTAATTGTCTCATATTCAATAATTTAGGGGAGATAGTTCTATTTTATTGAGGATTCAAGATTGTTGACATGGATAAAATATTGAGGGATTTTAGAAAACTAGAGTGAAATGTAGGTAGTACAAAAAGTAGTGAAGATTTTGATTGAATGTGAAGGTTATGAAATTTTAATTTAATCTAATTCAATTTAAATCTCATAAAAGAAATAAAGAAAATATAATTGGTAAAAGAAAAAATCCTTCAACTACTCACTTATTTCTTCTATATAGTGAGGTCATATACTATAGTTATAATAATTTGATTAATATTTTTTTTTTTGAGTTTTAGGTTACAAGATTGCTTGCAATTGATGAATTTTTTTCATGATATAAATTTTATTTTTGATGGTTGTTTATTAGTAATTGTCATCAATTGATCGCAAATTTTTTTTGAGTGAACTCTTTTGTTAATAGGGATTGTGACTTTGTTGATAGGAATTGACAATTTTTGAAGCAATTTCTTCAAAAATTTCAATTCTATTCCACCTCTTTTGATAAATATATTTAAAAATAAAGTTTGGAAGAGTCTATGTTAGAGTATACAAAATTTCAATTTGCAAGAAATGGTTAAGAAAAAATATGCAATTGAATTATATTTAAAATATCTCTAGTGAATTAGAAATACCTTTCACTACACATTAATATTCATTTCTATCTTTTAAATAAAAAAATAATTAATAATTACGAATTGAAGACATATATTTAAATAGAAAAATAATTACATATTAACTAAATATGAATTGATCATGTGATTTAAATCACACATATGCTAAGATCATGTAATTTAAGGGATTAGAAAAACCATGTTTTTAAATTTAGAAAGTCTATCATGATAAGATGGTTAACAAATGAGCATAAGAAAGGAATTCATATTTTTAAAGGCCTTCCTTATTAAAATAATCGGCTAATGTAGGAGCATCTGAGTGAACAAGCAATCTTCATCACCCCAAAAAAAATCAATTTGGTTTATTGTTTTAGTTTGATTTTCATTTTGGATTTGTGGAGTTGAGCAAAGTGACATTATTGACATTTCATTTGATGAAATGTAATTTTTCTAATATGCACTGTGTAGCTTCAATTCATTGAAGTGAATTACAGTTTGTTTTAGAGGACCAATTTATGTAAATAAATAAAAGTTTATCTTCCATTCTTCTGAGTGTGATCTCTTCCTATGGTTTGATTATGCTAGGTTTTATGGTTAATTATAATCAATAAAGTAAATTTTAATTCTAGTGTATGGAATTGGAAGAGGCATATGATATGATAGAATATACTAAAAACCAAAGAAACTAAAGAATGTGGAGTGGCACTAGGAAAGTGGAGTGGTCAAACATATCCAATGGAAGTTAATTTTTTAGGAAAGAATAAAACAAAGGAGGGGTCATTGCTTATGTGACAGGAAAAACCAATAATATGCAATACAATTAAGAGACCAAGTAATATTTGGTGAGGAAAATGAAAGGTCTCTAAAATGAAGGTATGTCAAGAAAAACAAAATAAGGCCATAAGATATAGAAGAAGATTAAAATTAGATAGCTAGAACCAAGAGGTAAATGAAGGGTCATGGCTTGAAAAAGCTATGTGGAATTTGTTTCAAAGAAAAAGAGGAGAGACCAACATAAGCACAAAAGGGGGGAGAAATATGATATAAAAATAAAATAGAGAAAAATGGTAGAAAAAGACAGTAGAGGAATGTGGGAGGGCCTGGGTATGGAGGAGGTGATAGAGTATGAAGTGACCATCACACAATAAAAATAAAAATTGTAACAAATTGGTAGAGGTTTAAAAGGTGCGCAAGGGGTAGAGTGTGCTATGAGTGATGAAGAATTAATATACAAGAAACCATAATTTCATATGAAAAAGGATTGAACAAATAATTAAGAAATTATAAATAATTCAAAATTTGTTGATGTAATTGTTTGTAGATAATGGATCATGAAATTACTACAAATCATGGAATTACCTCTAATTTTGGTGTTACTTTTAAAGTGAATTTGATTGAGCTACTTAATTCAATTGTGCAATAAGGCATTTGTATTTTGATTTGCATCATTTGGTATTAGATTTGGATTGTGTTAGTGTTGGAGAAGAACCTAAGAGGTGAACTGTTGTGGGTGATTGAAGGAGAGGAATACCTACAACTATAAAGGGTAAGAAACATGGCAAAAAGAGGATGTGGGAAAAAAGGACCACGAAATGGAGACATGGTAGTCATGGAGATGTTGAGAGATATCACGACTCGATTGAATTCCATGGAAATTACACAAAGAATAGAAATGCCAATGGTAGATGTTAGTGAGGATGAAGATGAATAAGCAACCCCTAAAATTGATTTAGAAGATGAAGGCAAGAATGTTGTAGAGAAAATATTTTTGAGATAAATGGACAAGATCAGTAGAAAACCTGATTGGACCCTCCCATTTACAATGGAATTTTGAATTTTGAAGACTTGATTGATTGTATCTTAGAGATGGATGAATACTTTGATTTTGAATCAATTGAAGATCCAAAAAGTGAATTTTGTGTGCACTAAATTGAAGGGGCATGCTTCTCTATGGTGAGATCATGTGCAAAATGAAAGGAAACAAAGAGGAAAAGATAACATTAAATCTTGGGAGAGAATGGTGATTAAGTTGAAGGAAAAATTCTTGCAATAAATTATCAAATCAACTTATTCAAAAATCTGCAAAATTTGAAACAAAGGGAGAAGAACGCGCAAGAGTACATTGAATAATTCTACAAGTTGAACATTCGAGCTAGAGAGAGTAGAAGATGATATGGAGAAAGTGTTAGGGTATGTGAATGGGCTGCAAAATTCCATTCAAGATGAGATGAGTATGATAAGAATAATCAACATGGAATAAGCATACCAATATGCATTGAAGGTCGAAGAAAAGATTGCAAAAAGGAAATAAAAAAGCTCTTGAGATAGAGGCATATTTTCTCAAGGAAGAGGGTAATCCAACAATAGTAGGGGACACCAAAATCATCAAGAAGAAACACACATATCCCACACAATTGCACAAGATAATAGAGGAAAATAGAGTTATCAAGAGGAAGAGTAGAACTTACTTTGGTGGAAGAGGGTCATTTGGAAGAGGTAGAGGAAGAGGATTCAATGGCACATATTTCCAATGTGGGGAAACAAGACATCAGACATTTGAATGCAGACAAATCCAACATGATGGAGGAAAGGGAAAAGAGGCAAGAGTGCATGTAGTACAAGCTAAAAATGACAATAACTTCACCATGGCGGGGAAAGGATCTTGAGGATGGAGAATCATCAATGTTAAAAAGAATTTTGTTGAATCTAGAAAAGAAAAACTATAACCAATCCAACGAAGGAATCTATCTTGAACAAGGTGCAAGGTGAGTGGAAAGTGTTGTAAATTAATTTTGGACAACAATAGCACTAATAACATAGTCTTCAAAGAAATGGTGGAAAAATAGAAATTAAAAAGAATCAAACATCCTATCCCATACCAACTTTCATGGTTGCAAAAGGAGCATCATTTGTTGGTGAATGAACAATGTTTGGCGAGTTTTCAAATTGGTAATTACAAAAATGAAATCATCTATGATGTGATGCCAATGGATACACGCCATATTCTTTTGGGAAGACCTTGGTAATATGATAAACAAGTTGTTCATGATGGTGAATTGAGCACATATACCATAAAGAAGAGTGGGAAATAGTATATTTTAAACCCTTTGAAGGATAGGGAAGAAGAGAGTGAAGATAAACCAAAGGTTTGTTTGGTTACCAAAAAACAATTCATGAAGGAGTTGAAGAAAGTGAAGAGATTTTTTTAAATTATACCAAAGTTTGTATAGTGCAGTCGAGGCCAAAGAGAAAAGTGAAGAGTTTCCAAGTGAAATTTAGAAAATTGTAGATGCATATGCAAATATACTAATGGAGGAGCTGTAATGGATTGCCACCAATAAGAGATATAATTCATTGTATGGGTTTGATCCCTACTACAATTTTTCCCAACAAAGAACCATATAGAATGACACCTATGAAGAATGAGGAGATCAATAGATAAGTACAAGACATGTTGGATAAGGGGCTGATTAGAGAGAGATTGAGTCCATGTGTTGTTCTAGCAATGTTGACACCAAAGAAGGATTGAGAATGATAGATGTCTATGGACTCTAAAGCCATAAAAATATCACAATAAAATATGTTAGAATAATCTTCCATTAGCTAATAATTAATTAAACTTTAATTGATTATTAGTCTAATTCATTTCATGCACTTAAGCTTAACTTAGAAGTGTTTTTTCATGTTAACTAAAGTGAGATATCATTAGATCATTTGATCTTGATGATCACATAGGATGTTGACACTTGTCATGATCTAATCCCTTTATCATTTAGGGTTGCTCTTATAAAGTATTCACCCTCATTGTATTATCTCTTGATCTCCTTGAAGATTCTTAAGGTTCATTTTGTAAATATTTTCTTTTTGAGGATATAAAAAATCATTATTTGCAACTCTCTTTGTGTGGAAGGTACTTTTGTTTGTTGTTTGATCTCCCGTCTCATTTGTATTCACAATTCTAACATGGTATTAGAGTGTGGATTCAATGAACACATTGTTTGAGGTGTAGAAGGTGCACAGGGGAAGTAGAGTGTGCTTAGAGTGATGAGGACTTAATATACAGGGAAACCATAATTTCAGATGAAGGAGGATTGAATGAAGAATTTGGAAGTTTTAGATAATTCAAAACTTTATGATGTAATTGTTTGTAGACAATGGACTGTGAAATTAATACAAATCATGGAATTACCTATAATTTTGGTGTTGATTTTAAAGTGAATTTTATTGAACTACTTAATACAATTATTTACAAGGCAATTGGATCTCAGCCTACATCATCAGCATACTATCCACACTCGGGTTGATTAAAAAAACTCAACCAATGTTCTCATATGTCTCAATCTTTTTGTTTACCTTTTACAAGATGTGGGAAACATTAAGCTAGCTTGGAAAAATTTCTAGATTTGATTATGATTTTTTTTTTATAATCAATGTTTCAAATCATATTCCATAATCCATCATCAAAATAAGATAATCAAACAAGATATAAATTTATGATAGTGAAATGCACAAGGAACATACTATTGAAAGTGTAATTTCCCACCAATTGACATGCATATTCATTTAGAATAATGTCCCACACCCCATCATTGGTCAATATCTTGTTACAAACCCATCTTCATAGATTCTTTCACTTCAAGTCATTGGATTGAAAGTCATTCTTTCAAAAATTTGTTCCCTATGCACTTGAGCACAGTATCATAAATTTCTCTTTTCTATAACTATCTCATTTTAATGTTGGATCATGTAGTGTGCTTCAAAAGATTGACGATAAAACAATTTACATAATCAAATCCAAAAATATTATCAAACTGATATAAGTAAAACGTAAAACCAATTAAATTTTGAAGTGCAAGATTGTAAGTCTCCGGATAAATACAAGATTTCAGATTTCGGCATGAATTTGGACATGGAATTGGAGACCCAAGTGTCATTGTTCCAGACAATCTATTTTCTTTATACATCACGATAAAATCAGGCCATCATGTTTATTACGTTTCCAATACGGGAAGGAACTACTGCGTTTCTTTCGAATAGACAGAGATGATAAGAAATGAATAAAGCATAAAATGTGAAACTGCCGTGCAAGTTGTACATGGAAGTATCTGTGGCCTCACAACCCCACAAATGTGTTCAATCCTTCAATCTCACGACTCCTTTTCATTGTACAACACTTGACGAGAGAGAGAGAGTCGAATTCTACTACTTTTGGAAGAAAATTTTCCATTTCGTTGGAATATACAGAGTTGATTAGAAGTGAGTGAAGCGGAAGGCGTCAAAGTGGCGTGCAGAGGACGGTGGAAATTTGGATTTGGGAATATTTGTGGCCTCACCACTACAAAGACTTTGGCGTGAAGTGATCATACGTTACGGCAGTGCTTAGTCTAGCTTGAACTGATTATACTGAACAATGAAAGCTGGACTTGGGGTCTCCTATTTAATGTCCAAATTCACACTGAAAACTCATGAAATCTTGCACTTATGTGGAGACTCACAGGTAGGTGTGAAGCCAAATTCCACAACCTTTAGACCAGAGCCGTCTATACATTTCCCCACCAGTTGGCATGCATAATCACTTGGAATAATGTTCCACAACCCACCGTCAGCCAATATTTTGGTACAAACTCTATCTTCATCTGTGCTTTCATTGCAAGACACAATCCTTCAAAAAATGTTTCCTGTGCACTTTAGTATCATCAAATTGAATGGAAAGTATTGGACTATTAATAGGAAACTTATAATACCACATTTCTAGTGATTAGTTCATACAATTAGGTATGATATTAAATAATAATACAATTAAAGTAGCATCATGATTTTCATTTTCAAGCAAACATTCAAACCGATATTTGACATCTTAAATATTTTTGATACTAAAACTAATAATAAAATGTAGCAAGTAGTTGCATTAAATGATGCAAGGTAGAAAAGGGTTTCTAAAAAGATTGTATGTGAGAAGAAAATATATGGTTCAAGTACACATTTTAACATAATTTTCTTTAAAAATGACTACAAACAATAACTCTAGTTAAAGTATTATGTTATTTTTGATAATTTGTTTCTCATGAATAGTAATTGCTAAGAGAAGTACTAAATCAGTTTATGTCTTCGAACTTGAAAAACAAATGTAAAAATAAAGATTGGGATAGTCAATTTCCTTCAATCTTTTTAAAGAAGTCTATATATGTGTTGAAACTATTTTAAAGTTTATAAAAATGCATATTGGTTTCATGTTTTTCTCATTTTTATCTAGCATATTTGTAATTTATACTTTTGTATATATTTATATGAATGATTGAAAGTATTTCCAAACCTAAGTGGGCAATGCAAAAAATATTAAATCTTGGTTTAAAATTCTAGCACTAAGGAGGATATAGGTAATCAACCCATATAAATTGGAAAGACACTAAATCTTGAAAATATACACAACGAAAATGTCATTGCACTATGGTATGATGGATTTACCATTGGCATTAGGTGGATGTACCCCATCATTCAGGATTTGTGACATGATGTAGCTACGCATCTCCAATGACATAGATTTCTATAAAATTGTTTACCTATACAAATTGTAAAATTTCACCAAATAAAAAAGTGGTTTAGATTTTGTGTATGATTATTATTATCAAAAATTTAAAAGCCCATTGGACTTGTTAGTTTATAATTATAAATCATAAAGATTCAGAATGCTACCATTTCCTAAGAGGGCTTGTTGCCCTATCCAATTGGGCCTCAACATAATACTTTCCTTAAAGATAAACATGAAGCAAATTACCAATTTATCCTACTATTTAGAGCGAATCCATTAATTAGAGAAAACATTCTTTAACAAGAAGTTGAGTATATGTGAAGGGGCATACTTCCCATAATGACTATAGAAAAATAACTATCCCATCATGCTCTTGAAGTTCCTTGGCAACAAGTATTGGTGATTGAAGAGAGGGGAAAACCCCCTTTTAACTCCTTGAAATTTCTCCAAATTGACAACTTAACCAATGAAATTACTCATCTAAATCAATCCTCATAATCTAAGAGGATAATGTTACAATTAGGTTAGATAATCTCAAATTTTCTACTAATAATTTTTTTTTCTAAAACCATTTTATATAAATAAGGACCATTTTACCCTTGGGTGGTCCCACAATATTGGTTTACAATTCCAGTGAGGAAGGAAAATTGGAAAAACGCTCCTATGATTTTTTTTTTTTGCTTTTTAGGGGTTCGCACAAACTGGGGTGTTCGAATGGACCTAAAAGGGGTTTGAATGGACCCTGGTTCAAGCGAACCCTATTAAATGATGGGAACCACATTTTTGACATTTTTTTATAATGAAGACAATGGAAAATTCAATAAAAGGGGGTGTTCGCTAGAACCAGGGTTCATTCAAACCCCCCTTTTTTTCCCTTCTCCCCCTCTTGCACCAAATTTCTGTAAAATTTTTCCCTTCGAAGCTCAGGTTGAGGATGAAAATGGAGGAGACTTCATAGACCCAACTGGATTATGGTAATCCTTGGAATGAGCTATCCATCGAATATAATTTTAATATATTTTGGTTTTATTATGTATTTTTTTTTAGTTTGATTAAACATAGGTTTTTCACAGAAAATCAACCTCTTTGTTCTGCACAAGTGGAAAAATAACAAATTATTAATTTTTTTTTAAAAAATATCAGTGCACTAGATATTGATGTCCTTGATCCAACAAAAAAAATGAATTTTGATACATACAAAAAAATTTATGCTTTAGCTAGTGAATCATGTCTAAATTGTAAAAGGTTTGACTTTGAAACTTAATTAAGAAAAAAAATATTCAATGAAAAGCTATGGAACCAATTCCATGCACTAGATATCATAGTTACGAATCTAAATTTGAAAAAAATAGAAAAAATGTTATGTGTTAGTTAGTGACACCACTCTTTAAAAATGGTGTTTACTGTTAAAAACTAGTTTTTGAAGGAGATGGAAAAAAAGTGCAATCTGATTCAATTTTTTTTTTTTTTTAAATATATTTAGAATCTACAGACAAAATTTCACAAATCACTAGTTTGCATCATCTTCAAATTCCTCATGGTTTAGCTGCTATAAGTGTCTGAAAGTGAAGATTTAGTTAAAAAAATTCAATTCAATGTCTAGTTTGGCCAAAAATTGTAAACCAGTATTGTGGGATCACCCCCTTATAAATAAGAACCTCATTACTACAAAATAAATTCCCATTCCAAATAAGTTTCTCATTACTACAAAGTAAAATTTCAATCTAATCATATTGACTAAATATTAAAATGATACCATGTCAAGTAAGACTTGCTCACCACCGTACCTTATTGGCATCATGAAGCCATGTGGACTCTAGCCAACCCTTGAGCAAGACAAGGGCTACCAACTCATTAAGCCCAACTTAGAGTATAAGAATACTTCAAATTCTTCTATAATCAACATGTTCATGGGTATATAGTCCTTTCTAGGGCCCCTACTCCTAGACAGTTTCCAAACAACTGCCACCCACAAAGGAGGCAAGGATTTAAATAATATTTAATTTTCCTAACTAATAAAATTAAATAAGATAATAGATCTTTTGAGAGAATAATCTAGAGTACTTCCCTTCCACTTTCTAATCACCAAGATCCACAATGAAACAAGGTGAGAGCATAACATGTACGGATTTTCCACATCCAACTATCTAATCGATCATATGAGAGAAATATCTAGAAATGCATCCCTTCCACTTTCTGATCACTAAGATCCTCAGTTAGGTGAGGTGAACTTTCCACATACATAATTTAGGAGAAAATACATAAATTAAATTACATTCTCTTCCACTTATTCAGTGAGGTTAGAAACAAAAATCAAATTAACAATTAATTAAATACTCTTCCACTTATTCAGTGGCGAGTGAATTCCACTTATTCAATGGGGTTAGAAACAAAAATCAAATTAAAAATTAATTAAATAATCTTCCACTTATTTAATGGTGAGTGAATTCCACTTATTCAGTGGGGTTAGAAACAAAAATCAAATTAACAAATAATTAGATGCTATTCCACTTATTCAATAGTGTTAGAAAACCAATTAAAACAAATAAATAAACTCTTCCACTTGTCCAGTGGTGAGTGAAATTTTATTTATTTCAATGGGGTTAAAAACCAAATAAAACAATTAACGAACTTTTCCACTTATCCAATGGTGAGTGATATTCCACTTATTTAGTGGGGCTTAGGAATCCAAATAGTAACAAAATAAACATATACTCTTCCACTTATTCAATGGTGAGTGTTAAGAACTTACTAATGCTACATTACATTCTACATCATATTAGAAAACCCGTAGTTTAAAGGTTCATATATAAATGCAATCATCATAATCTAAATTGAAAAAGTCGTAGGAAGAGATGTAATTATGGTAAAGATAATTAAATATCAATACAAAGATGAGAATTAAAGTCGGTAGACTAAATCCATTTACAAGTGAAGGATGTATTTCCATATCAACATAAAATAATTTATTATCATGGTCAAATGGAAGTGGAATAATGAATACCTTTATGAAAATTATTAAATACAACATGAAATCTTGCATATTTAAGTAAATTAGATGAATATAAATATACTCATACCTTTTCAAATCCTTCATGCAATATCTATTAGGGTTCGCTAGAATCTTTTTAACGAAGGATAAGGATAAGTTACTATCCTCCCTTTTGCAACTAGACCAATTCATCATTAGATTTTAGCTCTCAAAAGAAACATTACAATTACTCAACACAATCAAGGAATATCATGTAAATTGAATAATAAATCAATATTATTATTATTTTTAGTTAAATGATTCATAAATAAATTCTATAATGAGTTATCAAGTTATCAATTCATAGAAATTTAAGTCTTTCTTCATAAATGATTAACCCTAATAAAATTCAATGTATTATAAGGTAATAATGCATGCAAATCATAAATTACAGGGTAGACCTTTACATTCATTTATCTCTAATAGTAATCAATGCACTATGAACACAAAAGCCCTTAATATCCTTTGTACGACCATTAATTCTGATTTAACCAAGGATATAGATGTTGATCATTTACCCCCCTTAAATTTCTAACTAATTAAAAATAAATACAATTTAACATAAATATTATCCATGAAATGAGACATTAATCATTTCCCTCTTTTCTTATAACCATTAAAATAAGACTTCAATCAATCACCCCCTTTTATATATATATATATATATATATATATATATATATATATATATATATCATTGAAATAAGACTTCAATCAATCACCCCCTTTTATATATATATATATATTAAAGCTTCTCAAGAATACTTCCTTTGAAAAGAGACATTAATCATTTCCTTTCTTACTTCCATTTCCAATTCTAATTAATTAAAAAGATAGGCAATTTAATACATCACATTAAAATAAGATATTATTCATTCTCCCTCCTTGATTTTAAAAAGAAAGTATATATAGTTATAATATCATAAGTAAACAACCTTTGATATTATTGCAAATAAGATAAAAGATTAAGATATAAGACAATAATGTAGTTTTTATACTTTCCTATATCAATATTAAATTTATTGTGTGTATGTTGGCATTTATATTCAACTAAAAGATTATAAGAGGAGAATTGATTATTGTATTTTTGTAGCTTATAGAATCATACATGGTTTCTAAATCACTCCCATTTTTTTACAATGGCTTATTTGGCAAGGTCCTTGCTTATAACCAAGGTTTCAAATCCACATAATAAAATATGATGTTATATCAATATGCTTTTTAGTTAGGTGTCAAAAATGGTTCCCAAAAAAATTAGATCAATAATTGTGCATTAGTGATAAATTTAAGAAATCTCCTTGAAAAAGATATAAAATCCTTCCAAATCTTTCATTTTTGGAAAAAAGTTATTGGTGTAATTATTAAATATCACACCTTAGTTAAGCTTACTTAGGTAAATAGTATTATTTACTTAAGTTAATTAGGAATATTAGGCAAGTGTGTGTCATCACTCCTTGATTGATAGGAGTTAGGTACCACAGATCTCCCTCATCAAGTAAGTTATTTTGACACCACTACACCTCTAAGTTGAGTTGGTATTTTGATAACTCAAGTTTACTAGGACACTTGTCACTCTTGACAAGTGCATCCTAAACCTATAACTTTGTAATCATTCCTAATGTTATTCACTTCATTTTGTGATTAATTTCAACTTATTGATCTTGGTAAATCTAATAAAAATATTAAATTCTATTGACAAATCTTTCCTTTTTTTGAAAAAATATTAATTTTATTGGTGATTTTTTTAAATCACTAGAAATTGTAGGAAATCTCGGTGAATCTCAATAATAATAGAAAAATGCATTATTATCACGGGGAATCCTTCCTTAAAAAAAAAAAAACCTATGGAAAAATAGGGGCCTAAGGGTGACAATGATCGACTAGTTTAAGGTCTAGTGCTCGTGTCTATAATTTCTTAATTCTCTAATATTTTAAATGAAACATTGAATATTTTAAATTGCCATAAATTATTTTTCACCACCATTGATTTATTTTATTTTTTGGCAAGTTGCTACAAGGGGGTAGCTCCCATTATATTGAGTGTTGATTTTATTTATAATCTAATGGTTTTGGTTCTATTTCGGGCCCCAAGGGCATTGGAACTCTGCATGTACATTTGGACCCATGAGATTAACCCTAGCCATAAGATTAATTTCGGGCTTGATAGGCACTGGATCTATATGGGTACATTTTAACCCATGAAATACAACCCCAACCATTAGATTTAAATAAAGTAAATGGTGGTAATTAAAAATTAACGATATGGTCCTAAAGTAACCAATAATTATATAACATTATTGGTGAGAAATTATAAAATTTAGACAAGAATGATCTTATTAGGTAGCCAATATTGTGATAATTTTTTGAGTTTAAAAGTTTAATAAAATAAATGTTTTGACGATTTAACCTGGACTAAAATAAAATTTTGTAAAAACGTGTTTATTCAAGTCGCCTTACAACTTGTACTATTAGCCAATTTTTTAATCCCCATTTTCAACTATTAGTCAATTGGTGAATATTTAACTTGACTTATAATAATTGCATAATAGATCATATTCTATTAGTATGTTGATGTGGCATCACATTATTTGTTGCTTTATAGATCTAAGAAATACATTTTATTCAATAATGAATCATCATGATCAAAACTAATGACTTTAAAGTCACAACTACTAATACTATACTATTAAAAATATTGAACATTAAATTAATGTAAATAAAATTACAATTATTAAAAAATTACAACTACTAGATCCTCTCCCCTAAAATAAAATAATCGAGAAGTCAAAAAAAAAACTACCCAAAAAATAAAAAATTGACTCCAATTACAAGAGTTGAAATAAAAGCAGTTGAATTCTTTGACGATACACCCCCTATTTTGCATCTTATAGCTCTTTCACTCTGACGTGACACAATTGTAAGGCATTAGCTGGTTTTAATGGATTTCATGATCGCTATGCATTATAAGAGGGAATTTTGGTTTCCAATAAAAAAATCTCGAAGTACTATGACTAAATAAAACTAAAAAATTCCTCTCCACCTAATGATAGGGTTTCACGCGTTGCTCCGGTAGGTTTCTATCCTTTTCTCCTACATTTGCGGTTTCTTCACAAATTCTACCATTGTCATCTTCTGGACAAGATTACGAGGCAGTGGATTAGGTCAGAATTTAATCATTGTTTTTCATTTTTTATCAATCTTGTTTGACATGAGGGGAAGATTATCATAGGTAAGTTGCGATAATGGAGGAAGCAACACTACCTTTTGACTTTTTGATCTGTCTTTTTTTCTTGTCTTAACTGTTCTTCCTTTACAAAAATGATCACCTCACAGTCATGCGTTTAAAATAAACTAATTTCTTAGAATTAGGTGTATAAAACTGTGGCAGTGAAAACAATCTCTCAAAAAAAACAATATTTAACAAACTTCGGAAAACTAAAATTTCAATGCGATAGGAAATAAGACAGCAAGGCTAAGAAAAGTAATATGCAACAAAAGTCATTTATAATAATACAATTGGAATTAAACCTTCATATTGTTTTCTTAATTTGTAAGATATGATTTATTTTTAGTCTGTGTTTCCTTATTTTTGTTGTTTTTTATTTTGAATCGTTAAAATTGCCTTTACATTCTTTACTTCTTTATCTTCTGTTATATTTATATACAAATTAATTTTATCGTTTTAGGAACTTAAAGTTTTCTGATCCATGTCATTTAGTATTTGACTATACAGCTGGTTTGTTGATTCTATATTTTCTCTGTTTTAATACTTAATTTAATAAAAATGGTATTGCTTGACTAAAACGGGTGCAATCTATTAAATAAGGTTTTTTAATATATATATATATTTTCTTTTATTTACGCTTCATTAGTTTTGGATTCTCTTTTACGTCATCAGGGCTTAAATTTGATGGCCGTATGGCCGTATTTAGTCATTTTAGCTGTAAAATACAATTAAAATTTTAGGAAGACTGGATCACTTGAAAGGCAAAATTTTAGTTAAACTGTCAAAATTTCTATGTAATTATTCCTATATATGTTTCTTCAATCTACATATATTTTTCTTAAAATAGATAACCTTTAATATTTGAAAGGCAACTTCAAATAAATGACCGTCACAAAAAAAATTGCTTGATAGGCAGGGTCGACCGTCAAATTTAAGCCCGGTACGTCATGTCCTTCGCAAGTCTGCATGCAAAGGAACAAAACCAATGGGCCATATGCTATGTCATGTCAATTAGAAATCGGGTAAGGATATAAACTAGTCTTATAATCTGAGTGCGAGGGATGTTCGTTAGCTTCATACAGTCAACCATCAGCGGTATATTTTTGTGGAGATTGGATAGTTGAGTCGTTAAAATACATCCAGTAATCTTACATTCAAACTCCGATTCAAACGTTATGTTTGAATGAAGGGGTATTCAATGTTATGGCGTCTATCTTCATAAATGTTATGTTTGAATGAAAGGGTATTCAAGACATATATATATATATATATAAAATGAGAGTTATGCGTCTATCTTCATAAATGTTATGTTTGAATAAAAGGGTATTCAAGAAAATTATATATATATTTTGCGTCTATCTCCATTGCCAATTGCTCAAATTGGTGTTGATCGCTAGCGCAAGGTCAGCAGATTTGAATGAAATATGCTTTGAAAGAAATGGTTTGTGCTTTCCTAGATATTTTATTAAACCCACACGAAACAGGCCTAAAAACTTTTTGATGCCCTGGTTTGGAAGTACTTGTAAGTCACTTTTGGGGTGCCATTTGTGTCCATTGAAATGTGAAGACAGCATTTACATCTCAATTGGGAGAGTCAATTTCTTATCATATGATCACCGTGCCATGCCCTGCATGGACTTTCAACTTGAAGCATTAGGTTAAGTAATGCGTGCCGTTTCAAAGGGGCTAGCAGGTCACTGCCAAGATAGTGAAACGTTTGTGGCATATGGGCTAGTGGACGACTGTTACATCATAATTTATAAGAAAGGAAGTTTTTCCTGGCAACACTAATGTCCACGGCGTGGAGCGACATATGCTTGAACATTAATTGTAGAACTTCAAATGATAAGAATTATTTGATGCCAAGCGACGTTCAAACACGCCATGAGATAACGTGACAACAAAAAAGCCAATCTGAACCAATAGTGACCATATATATCAGACATTAATGGAGGTCATATCCTATTATCTCTTTTCCCAAAGCTTACAGGCCCACCATCGAGATAAGAACTAAACACAAAAAAATCGTCATACCAAAGCTCCAAGAAGTCTCAGCTCATGCCCACGAAAAAACATCACATGAAAAATCGGTACAGGGAAATATTTTCCAACTCCACCCTAAAATCAATCCGATTATGGTGACGCAAGATTCGAGACCAACTGCTCAAGGTTAATAAAATCAAAGATATTAGAGTGGACTCTTATGGAGCGGCAAGCATCAGGGAAAAGGAATGCAAAAAAACATGTATCATGTAGTCAAACTTATATAAATAAATGCCTAGTTATCATTATAAATTATAATAAGGACAGTAGGGCTAAAAGTCCGCGGACGTGTGGGATAATGTGCTGAATAATAGTACATAGCGTTAACGATGGTCTTCTAGAGCATTTGAAAAAGCGAGAGATAGGAAACCGGCCGCGGTCGGTCCACTTGCTACCTTCGTGGAAAGCTAGTTTGGCGGAAGAACAGTCTTCATAGCCGTGTTTGTCGTGCATAATTATCTGGTGTCGTCATGTTTTTCTATATATGTAATGATGTAAGGGAGTTGTGATCAGCCTTTTCTAAGTCTTCGGAAGGCAAAAATCCGCCTCTTGTGTTTAGTTTTCTTCACAGCATCGATTCCTAGACGCCTTTGTGGAAAATCGCTGATATGGTAAGAATTATCTTTAGCCTAGGAGTTTTTGTATTCATGTTGGAGAGGGCCTAAATAGTTCTATTTCCAGCCTGGTCCGAGGAAAGATCTGGTGTTAATAGAATGTTTATGATGCTTTAACCGTTATTGAAAAATTACGGCTTTTACCGATTTGTCATAAGGCAAAAGGAATTTCTGCACCCAGAAATGCAGAGCTTTCCAAAAGGAATTTTTTATGAACCTCATGTTGTTTGTTTGCAGGCTGCAGAGGTAGTTGCAGGGGAGACACACAATGATGTCTTATATGAAGAGGTAAATGCTGATAGTAGTAAATTTTATCCATTTCCTTTTTTCTTTTATAACCAGTGATGGTTGGGAGATGTGCTGTTATAGAAACATGATTGCTTTTTAACTTTGGATCCCCTGCTTTGGTCTTTACTGGCTTTCAATCATCGGTTGCAGATTATGGAAAATTTTAATCTGGGTGTTGAGAATTTCTCCATTTATTTAATTTTTCTTCCTCTTTTTCAACGGTGGTGCAGGAATTCATTGTAAATTCTCGAGGTTTAAAGCTGTTCACATGCAGATGGCTGCCTGCAAATCGGGAAGCCAAGGCTCTTATATGTCTCTGCCATGGTGAGCCTTAATTTTTATTTGGGTTTCAGAATAGTAGCTGAATTCCTAAATTCGGTTCTATTGAAGCTTATTCCTCTTCATCTGGTGATTGTAGGCTATGGCATGGAGTGCAGCATTTTCATGCAGGGTACTGGTTTTCCTTTTCTTCAATTATTTTCCCCGTTTAAATCCTGGTTTTTCTTTTCCCTTTCGAATCCAAATATATTGGCTGCCACAGCTTTAGATTTCAAAACAAATGTGAACAGTATTTGTAAATGATCGAGTTGTTTTATTCGAGGAATAATAACAATAATACTGTTGTTTCAGACACAGCAATAAGGCTTGCCAAGGCCGGATATGCAGTGTTTGGCATAGATTATGAAGGCCATGGAAAGTCTGGTGGATTGCATGGTTACGTGAAAAGTTTCCAAGAGCTTGCAAATGACTGTGCAGTTTTCTTTAAGAGCGTTGCTGGTATGTCTACTATTCAAAGTCCTTTCTATCTCTCTGTTTTCCTATGATTCCATCTCTCTGTTTTCCTATGATTTCATATGCTGATGAAAAAATGTTATGGGCAGAGAAGGAAGAGTATAAAAGGAAAGCAAGGTTCTTGTATGGAGAATCCATGGGTGGGGCTGTTGCGCTTCTCATACATAGAAAACAGCCTGGTTACTGGAGTGGTGCAGTGCTCGTTGCGCCTATGTGTAAGGTAATATTAGATACAGAGGGTCATTTGTATCAGAGGAAGTGTAAATGGATGATAATTCTAATAAAGAGAAGAAAGTTGAACCTGGCTGGCTTACAAAGTTATGTACTTTATTATTACAGATAGCAGATGATATGAAGCCTCATCCCCTGGTTATCACCATATTAAACAAGCTCACTTATGTTATCCCTACGTGGAAGATAGTGCCTACACAGGACATTTTTCCCGTAGCATTTAAGGACCCCGAGAAGAGGCAACAGGTAAACATCCATATTCAACAGACAAAATATCAGCCGTCTTTTGGTTTTGGGCATTTGTAGGGATTTAGAAATTTAGAATGGGTGCTCTGTTTTTCATAATAATATGTTTTATTTGGTGCATCATGCAAAGTAACTAATATTTCAATTTTGATCATGTGAGTTTATCTATTTGTTATATATTAATTAATTTTATTAGCAAAAGAAAGAGTTCATATGGTTCGTATGTTGGAGGAAACATGTCCAAAGTTTATATGACTAACATGTTACAGTTAATATGTGTAAAAGTTTTGGATAAGAATGAACCCGATCATAACGTGAATCATGATAAACTGCTTATATTGGTCAAATTGGACGATCCATCATAAATAGATTTATTAAGCAAGAGTTATATAGTGCATAATGAGTCATTCATATACACCTATTCAAGAGTATATGAAAGGTGTTAGAATAGAATCTTCGATTTATTAAGAACATCTAAATTTTATAATCCAAAATATTAGTTTGGTAAAATTTTGAATTTGACTATACAATTTTTTTTATCACCTCTGATCATATTCTATATTCCATCGTCAAAATGAGATAGACAGAAAAGAGACAAATGATAAATCATAGAAAATCCATAATCAAATGTACAAAACTAATCTTTTGACTTATTCTTTCTTATTTTTAATTCCTGCATACACATGGGAGAGAGCGACTAAATAAGAGGTTAAATTTTCTGTCATTATCACAAAAAGTTTTCATACACAAAACAAAGGCGTGACAATACAAGTCAGAAGGAAAGATGTTCAGTTTTTTCTCATTACTCTGTTTCCCATCGTTTTCTTCAAAATTGCAGATATATCAAAGCAATTTTGCATTTTCAGCATTCTAACCGTGTAAGTTAAATGCAGATTCGTGCAAATCCGTATGCTTATCAAGGAAAACCTCGTTTGAAGACCGGATACGAGCTCCTGATGACAAGTATTGATATAGAAAAACGTCTGGATGAGGTATGACCTGTTCCATCACTTATCTCTATTACTTTCTGAAAGCTGGTCCACACTGTACACTTTTGACCCATTGATCTACATAGATACTGCGCGTGTTTAAACAGTAACTTCCCAGATCTTTCGAGACAGATAAATATCTGTGCTGACTAAAATACCTAAAATCCTGAATTGTGCAGGTTACTCTTCCATTCCTGGTTCTCCACGGGGAAGATGACAAAGTGACCGACCCATCTGTGAGCAAATTGTTGCATGATTCAGCCAAGAGCCTGGATAAGACTTTCAAGCTGTACCCTGATATGTGGCATGGCTTGACCTGTGCTGAGCCCCCTGAACATATTGAGTTGGTATTCTCAGACATCATTTCATGGCTTGACAAGAGAAGCCCAGCTGGTTGCCCCGATGAAAACAGTTCCATCAAGAAGTCTAATGATAAACACGAGGCAGTTTCCATGATGGCTGAAGTCGAAAGAAAGCTTGCCAATGACAAGATTCCTTCCTCCGAAAGATAAGCTGAAAGGAATGGATTTCTTTAATTTATTGTACGAGTGATCCCCAAAGCTAATAGGGCAAGAGAAAAAAGTCTATAATCATTAAAAAAAAGCTCTTAAGACACGGACGGCAGGGGTTCTCTGCAAAATCAGATCGGATGATGACAAATTGGAATCTGTTTCGAGGTCAATTGACACGATGCAGGCAAGGATGTTCATTTAAATAGCGAAGGACGTAAGTGGGCGTCAGCGCTTCTAGAGTTTATTAGTGTTTTGTACATTAAAAGGTCAATTCACATGAGACATGAGTTCCGTGTTGCTTTAGTATTTGTATGTTGGGCCCCTTGATAGGTAGACTAAGTCGTACGTAAGTCACTCGGAGCTATTTCATAAATATTTATTTATATACTTCATAAAAAAAAAAATTATTTCCCAAAATCTATTATTTTCTGTCAATCTAAATTGAAATCCAAAGGTTAGTATTTGTAGTTATAAGATTCTCATTTTTCTTGGAGGTTGTTTCTTTATGTGCTCAAATTCTTAACATGATATGGAATTTTGATTCCATCTCTTTGTTCATATTTCTCGTGAGTGGAATGTTGTTGCAGATTGTTTGGCTTGTTGTAGATTGTTTGGCTAAATAGACATTTGGTGATGATCATAGATGGAATGTTATGGATTGGGGATCTCTTTCTTTAATGCAAAATTCAAATCTTATTTCTCTCTTTCTTTAGTGCAAAGTTCAAATCTTATTTCACTCCTTCATCATGATTTGGGCTTATATTTTTCTTTCTTGTTCTTGTTGGCCTTTTGTTTTATTGTGAGGCTCGTTGGAAGTGGTTCTCTAACAAACCTCCTTGGATTTTTGTTTTTTGGGTTTTAATGACAACCATTGTTGTTTGGAAATTTTTATGTATCTCTTTTAAATTAATTAATTAATATATTAATTTTTTTTTTTGGGTAGGGTCAATATTTAGATGGGTCTAATTGTTGATATAGTAGATGTGGTTATAAGATTAAGTCTTAAATATACTACTATTAAAAGAGAAGCTTCTAGAAGAATCGACCTTTCCTTGGGAAAAACAAATGTTGGTCAAGATGAACACATACTTGAGTACATGAGATACTTTGAATGTTATATAAAATAACACAAATACATTCATTAATAAGTGAAATATTTTCTTTTTTGTATAAAATATCATAACTACCCACTATAAGTGTGTCATTTATAAAATAAAATGCTCATTTAAACTAGTATTGTTGTCACAATCGGAAAATACTACTCTTATGCATATAACTTTGGGCTGGCAATGTATATATGTTGGAGTACTTCATATTAATAGTTTGTCCTATCACAAATATAAAAGCTCCACACAATAAATACTTGTGTTTTCCCATGAAATGTGAAGGATTGTTAAAAAGGTTTATGATAATTTAAAGTTCAATATAAGTTGTATTTTAAAGAATAATGTGTTGTTTTTATAATAACAAATAGTTTTTTATGTTCAACTATTGGTCCATTTTTGTTCCGATATATAGATTGTGTTGTTTTAATAGCAACAAATAGTTTTTCTATGTTCAACTATTGGTCTATTTACATTGGAGATAAATATTAGAGATAATAAAATTCATGGTTACCAAAAGGTATTCAGATTATTTAGGCTGCATATAAGTTATCTTTTAAATAAGAATATGATATTTGTTCTAACAACAAATAATATTATTTTGTTCAACTACTAGTGATGCATGATTAAGTTTTGGTCAAATATTTAAAAAGTTAATTTTAAAACACTTCTCACTAGATGTGTTAATGTGACAAGTTGTGTGATGAGTCACACCTCCAAACTTTAGTCATAGATAAATAGTAGGTCAATTCACATTTCTAAAAAATAGAGGTCCTACAATATTTCATGCAATTGATACATGCTTACAAAGTTAATTTGCACAATAATTGGTCTCGCTCCCCTGATCATGAACACATTTTTTTTTAAACTGTTACTCTTTTTTTTTATATTATGTATAAAAGGAGCAGAGAATACAAGTCAAAATACCATCTAGAGTTCATAGCATCATCAACCATAAGATCCCCCCATTACAAAACAAAGACCCCAAAATATCAAAAATCTGAAGTATAATCCATAGCCCCCTTAAACCACCCCATTACATTTATCAAATTAAGTGTTCATTGGAGAGGAACATCATAGAGTCCATTCACCATACTGTATCAACCTATTATAGTTACATCATATACAAATATCTAAAAACCATTAACATAGTAAAGCACTGTACAAAGTTATAAACATCAAAACTACTCAAAAAGGATATAAGCATGAAGGAGGAATGTCCATACAGTGTTAGAACTAGGTTGCCTCTTGACCATCACTCAAGGCTACTAGAGCCTCAACAACAACCATTTCCTCATTAGTCAACTATCCTTTATGCCCCATATTACCAACCTTTTTACCCTGTTCTTTTGCAAGATCTTGCCGAAAAGCCTGAAGAGCTCTCATGAAAACATCAACCCCTAGGTGACCCTTTGGCCATAAATGCCCATACCTAGCCTCCATAATGTCAATAGTAACCTTTTTGTTCTCCAAGTAGCTCCACAATTTGTAATTTGAAAGAGCAATAGTTCAATATAAACCTACATAGCAATAGTATAGAAAGTGAGTCTTCTAAAAGATTCAGTAAGCAACCTCCTCTTACCTTGAAAACAATCTTCATTTCTTGCCTTCCAGATGAACCACAAAATGCTAGAAGATAGACAAAGCCAGAATAAAGAAACAACTTTGGACCCATCTTTATGTTATGATTAAACAAAATTTGAATCATAGGGAGAGGATGTCCATTATTCCCCCAAATATCTTGTTTATCACAAAAAATTCTCCATATTTCTTTAGCAAAGGCATAGTAAAAAATATGTTATTAATTGTCTTAGGTACTTTAAAAATATTGAACATGTCAATGTCATATTTTTTGCTTTTGAATGAGATTTTTTGAGTAATAAGAAGTCATCTGAAGCAGGCTACTTTAGCTTTAAGTTGCTTTGACCAGTGAAAGTTAAAAATTTTCTGCCATTGGTCTCTATTCCACTATAAGTTCCAGATTTGGTTTAAATGATTTGTCAAATCAATGTGGTCTATTAGCATGGTATACATTTCTCTAACTTTATCCTTTCTTATGTCAGTACCATTTTTCCATTGGAACTCTTTGAATTGATTATCATCCATCCTGGAAACCACAGGGAATTTCAACCAATTGCAGGCCTCCCTAAGGATAGTATAAGTTATCCAGTTAGTAGGAGGGATATTGAATTTAGTATTCAAATAATTCCAATTTATCAGTTTTCCATATTTTAAAATATCATTAAAGCATCTAATACCTTTCTGAGCCCATCCCTTTGCAGAACACCCCTGGATTAGAGCCAAGGGTTTCCCATTATGCTTTAAATTCCACCATAAAGACCTGTGACCCTGAATAACCCCATAATATCCCTTGGTGAAGTGGTGATTGACTAGATGCTTCTTCATCACATCCCAGGATTTCCAAATTGTTATAAAAACCTTGGACACTGCGGGTAACATATCTTGCTCACTACTCAGAATATCACTGAGAGGAAGAAACCTCCATGCTTTTGCATGTTTAGGGACAACATTAATCATATTTTGTCTGACAAGAACTTTCCATGGCTCTCCCCCTTCCAGAGCCCCAATCACCCATTGGGAAGCTAAGGCAATGCCTTGCAGCCTTAAATTCTTTAATCCCAGCCCCCCTTTGGATTTATCTAGGGTACACCACTCCCATTTAACCATATGCCTCTTTCTCTTCCCTTTACCATCAGACCAAAGAAAATCCCTTAGTTTCTTCTGTATTTGATTAATTTGATAAGAATTGAAAAACCATATAGAGGCAAAATATACACTATAAGAGGAAAGGATCTTTTGGAAAATTTGTATCAAACCAAAAAATGAGAGAAATTGCCTATTCCATTTAGTAATTTTACTTTCAATTTTATCTCTAATCCAGTGCCACATTTCTTTCAAGTCTGGTTCCACAACAAAGGGTATTCCAAGATACCTTACAAGTTTCTGAGGGTCACCCCATTGAAGCCTAAATTTATTGATCCAATTCAGGGGTTTGTATTTCCAACCTAAAAGCCAAGATTTTTAGGGTGCAAGCTTTGCCCCAGATGCCAAGCAAAATAATTCCAGCTTCCCCATCAAGTTAGTGAAATTGTCCTCTTCCAGGATCGGTAGAATAAAAGTGTCATCTACAAACTGGAGGTTAAGAAGTTCATTATCATTTGGTAACCTAATGCCTCTCACCTTTGGAACTAATGCATTATCCCTCAAAAAATAATGAAGAGCATAAGAAGCAATAACAAAAAGAGTTAGAGCAAGAGGGAACCCCTTCCTTATAGGCCTTTCAAGAGGAATTGTTGATGTAAGAGAACCATTAATGTCCACTTGGGAAATGGCATCTTGAAAGAGTGTTCTAACCATGTGGCAGAAAGGATCTGGAAATCCAAAAGCCTTCAACACCAAAAATAGAAAGTCCCATTCAATCCTATCATAGGCCTTTTCAAAATCCAAGAGCAACATAGCTGCATTCTGGTTTGTTACATTTTCCTAGTTCATTGCTTCCCAATTGGTGATAAAATTTTCAAGAATGTATCTGCCCTTTATAAAACTAGTTTGAGTGGAATTGATGATAGAAGGAAGAACATGAGCTACTCTATTAGCCAACAATTTGGCTAAAATCTTCTATGAGACATTGAGCAAGGTGATGGGCCCCAATTCTTAATTAGAGATCTATCACCCTCCTTTGGAATGATTTTGACAATCCCTTTATTGATCTTGTTACCAAGTGTGCCTATATAAAAGGCCACCTTGTATACCAAGTACAAATATTCACATATCTAGTCCAAAAAAGTTTTGTTAAAACAAAGCAGGAAGTCCATCAGCCTCAGGTGATTTGTGTAAGAGAATTTTAGGGCATCTCAGAGAAACCTCCAAGAATAGTAGTGCCTTCGGTAACTTTAATTCTGATTAGATTGCCTCAAAGAAACGTACAACTATGTCCTAAAGCGAAAACAGACACAGTTCATTTCCCACATTAATCCTTCTGAGAGAAGCACATGTAAATTCAACAACAAGCAATAACAGTTTCTAGAAACATAACCAACACAGATGAAAGATAAGACATAAAATCATAACACATAGATTTACGTGGGGAAAATCCCTTTCGGGTAAAAAACCCCACCCTCCAAAGTTTGAGCCATTGTATTATTCAGCAACAAAAGGTTACAATACTATTTCAAGCTCTTAGCCTTTTCAGAGATTACATCTTGTTCATTTTGGAAACAATCCTAGTAGCAAAATCTCCCTCTGTACATTTCCTGATCAACCTCTCAAACCAAACAATCTTCGCACTGTTGCAATACCCTCAACAATATACAGTATAGATCGACATGAGAGATGGACCATGGCATTCGATTCTTGATCAGGAGAGATTTTGGAAGCATAACCCTGCCTCTCTCTTTTCTCTGTTTCGGCCTCATGGCCTCGACCTTCCAGCCAGCCACTCGGCCCTCACTCTATCACTCACCTATATCGAACATAACAATTCACCAGAACATAGTTGTTTTCATTTCCTCACAAACAGTTTGTCTTCCGCGCAGAAAATGGTCGCAACAAACGGTTCACATTCTGCCCTCTCTGATAGGTCCAAGTCACACCACGTAGGACAGTATTCCAATCAGTCAACAACGTTCACCCTGTGTTGCATGTCGGTGAGACACTAACCGTGTCTCCCTGATGCCACAAAGCCCAACAGTCGATATCGCCAAGAGTCATCACTATCGGCAAGAGGTTACATCGAGTTCAAAAGTAGTCGGCGAGACAAACCACATCGCTGAGACATCATACCAATGACCACCACATGTAGCGCTGTTTGACAAGACCATCGCTATTCGGCGAGAGGTCATACCAATGTTCGAAACTCACATTGACATCACATTGAAAGCAGAATCGTCAGCCAGACCAACACTCTAGGCAGAGGGTCACACTGAAAACAACAAGTCACACTGATGACATCCCTCGCCAAGAGTCTCCTCGACATCCAATAAGAGTATCTTGTCGGCTAGACATCTCCCATTGCTAGGACACATTCTGATAAGAACATTTACCAATTACTACATCGGCCAAACAGACCAAGGGTCACGCCGATATGGACCAGACTTTCTACCATCGCCGAAACATCATTCCGACTATCCAAGGTTACACCGAAGATTCAGGTCATACCCATCGCCAAGAAATTATAGAGGTCACATCGATAGTTCAGGATCAACTAGCAGATCAGCCAGACATCTCAATAGTCACAGTGACCATGCTTACTCAGAGGTTTCAGCCTGTGAGATTGAGGCACACAATTCCAACAATCTCCCACTTAACGAAGATCACACTAGCTCCACCAGTTCAGACCCTGCAATACTCAAGACACCCAATCAACAAGATTCCATAGATAACAATCCATCGAACAATCTGCAAAAAATACCAGGCATCCAACTGCAACTCACTATCCAACAAAGCAACCGAAATGCAACCGATCACAGCCTTCTAGGAAACCACATAGATCTAAAAACATGCTCTCATGCTCCATCAAGACTTCTGCACCAACATCCAAGATGTCCACCATTCAGGCAACAATCCCTGTCATCTTCCAATATGCCACCTATGGAAGAAAGGACACGCCAAGGTGAATAAGCACCAGTCCAATGAACACAAGCAAAATATCCCAGTGATATCATCAACAGGATACTGCTACCACTTCACTGTGCTCAAATGCTATACAAAAGTAATATTAAATTCAAAGCCTCAAATAGAACACAACAGTGAAGTCATTCTCCAAAAACAAGATAGAAGACACCAACTAGAACAACAATCAAACTGGCTACTTCCATCCAACTGATAAACCCACGCGACTGAAAATAGCACCCACAACTCATGCTATTCCATCCAATCCCACATACCTAAAAGGTATCAGCATTAGTAAACTCATGCCAAACTATAACCAACTCAATAACAACAAATACAAGCTCCAAGTGCCAACCAGTCAAAGAAGACAAAACACAACAGGAACTCCCACTGCCCGAGTAATTCCAAATCTAAAAGATCAAAGACATACCAAGTCTACCAATAACAACACATAGAAAGTGTAACCATGTAGTACCAAAAATATCCACAATGATACGCACAACCTGCAACAAACTGTTACAAGAAACATTTCTCTCACCACAAGTCATCACAGTTCTCCCAAGTTCTCCACACGCAATCAAAGGTAAAAGGATTAAGAACCTCCATGTCATCACCCATGAACTTGAGTGAAAAAAACATGACCACAAGCAAGTGATCACTATAGCTCCAACCAAACCTCAAACCAATGTAATGTGAAACCAAACATCCAGGAAGTAAACCAAGACCAAAGAGAGAAACTCTGCACATCATATTCCTATAGAACATCCTCCTATAGACAATTCTAACTACCAGTTGTGCCAAGAATGATCTCCTTCTCATCCCAAAAGAAAAGCCTTAACAAAATCCAACCATTCAATTACCAAGATCAAACCAACTTTAAAATAATGTAATCAACATGGATGTAAGCCTCTCAAAGAAAATCAAGCTACTTCATTCCCCATTTCAGGAAATCAGCCCATACATCATCTCCTACCAATTCTCATCAGTAAATAACATAACACAAAAGCTCAAGGAGATAAAACAAGCTGTACATCTTCCACCACAAATCCTCCAGAACCATTAAACAACAATTCAAGATCCATATCATGAAAGTGAACATAAAACACATCTAAAAAATATAATGGGCCAAATACCTCTTAGATAAACTGCCGAGTAGACCAAGAGTGGGAATGAGAATACTCCTTCAAGATATACAATTTATCAAGACTAATCAAGAGCAATCTCCTCATAGGTCTCTATTGAACTTATGTTCAACCAAGGTGTAGGCTTCTCGAACTTTCTGCTAAAAAAATTCATCAAGAATACCAATCAACAACACTTCTCTCATAAGAGAAAAATAGCCTCACCTTATTCTTCATGTATCCAGGAGTACTAGCAACCGATCATCTCATGCTAAATTTCAACTGCATTATTGCACTATCATGAAGTATCAAGCAAATAATCAAAGCACCCAATACACAAAGAATTACCAGACCACTGTCAAAGCTCCAATCATCTAAATCAAGAAATTATCATGACACCATGATCTACATATCCCCTTAGGAGATACCATGCTTCAAGTGACTTCACCATGGTCTCAAGTACAATGCACAATGCCAAAACTCCAGTGCAAAAAAAAGAGTATACCATGACATAAAGCAAACATACTCAAAACCAACATCACCTGTCAAGCACCACCAACACCTCAGCCAAAGACTCCAAGCATCCTCCATGGATCCAAGATGTTGCACATCTTCAAATAATGTCCATGCAAATGCAAAAGAACCCTTCTACAGAAACATGATCTAAAAGCTCCCCCTTGAAACATCTGCAACACTAAAGAAGACCATTCACCACCATTTGATGAACCCATAGTTACTGCTAAAGCTCCCACTAAAACGTGACATCTGAGCTCTCCAAGCATCATGACCACCTGCTTCAGGTTCCCATAACCGACTATTCAGGTACTCAAAAATATCCATCCTCTCATCTCAAAGAAATCACACCAATGAATAAGTGACCATAGACAAGGCCAACTAACAAGTCTGCACCAGCAATGAATCAACCTTGTGGATAAAGACAGTCCACATCCAAGTTATCTCACTGTAGCCAATGGGTAGCTAATCCACCAACCACATAACTCGTAGATCACAAACATCAAACATGCAAACCCATCATCGCATTGGAAACTACAACACTGAGATTTCAAAGAGAATAACCATGTAGACAACATGACTCAAACACCAGATCATGCCAAACCTGATTTTCCAAACACGTCCACAATGAGCACCATAATCAAGGAACCCACAAGCACCACCACAAGAATGCTGAGTGACAAATCATGTACCAACACTCCCATGCAGAGAAGAAATCACACCTCCTCAAACCATGCACAAAACATGCATGCAAAATTGCAACTATATCATCCAACAACACCCCAAAAGCCGGGGTCTAGAAAATAACTTAACAACAACTCTACATAACCACAAGTTTTTCTTAACCATGTAAAACATGTACATGCATCCGAGAGAGAGATAGACTATTTTAGAAGCTTGCAAATTTATCAACTAATGATTAACTCAATAGCCTTTATGTATTCGAGGTTAATAGGAAACAATGCCTTCCAACACTAGGAAACACCACCTGGCATAAGCAAACTCTTCCATGGCTGAGAAACAACCTAGGCTTCTCCATATCATCAAGGAACCTCTCACACAGACACCCAATATGAAAGATTTACTGCTACATAGCCACGAAGCAAGAAAATCCACCTCATACACCAAGGTTATACCGCTACCAACCAGGAGACACAAATCATAACAAACCAACATGATCAACTCCCTTTTCTCCATCTTCACCATCCTTCAAGCTGCGTGTTGTCTCTGAATATCACAAGACTTCCACTAACCAAATGATCAATAGAACAAACGATTCCTCCAAATTTCCTCCAGCCTAACAAACTGAGAAATCTTCACAGGAGAAATACCCAGAACTAGCAACCAAAAGATGGCTCTGATACCACTTGTAAGAGAAATTTAGGGCATCTCAAAGAAACCTCCAAGAATAGTAGTGCCTTCGGTAACTTTAATTCCGATTAGATTGCCTCAAAGACATGTACAACTATGTCCTACAGCGGAAACATAAACAATTCATTTCCCACATTAATCCTTCTAAGAGAAGTACATGTAAATTCAACAACAAGCAATAACAGTTTCTAGAAACAGAACCAACACAGATGAAAGATAAGACATAAAATCAGAACACACAGATTTACGTGGGGAAAACCTTTCGGGTAAAAAACCTCACCCTCCAAAGTTCAAGCCATTGCATTATTCAGCAACAAAAGGTTACAATACTATTTCAGGCTCTTAGCCTTTTTAGAGATTACATCTTGTTCATTCTGGAAACAATCCTAGTAGCAAACTCTCCCTCTATACATTTCCTAATCAACCTCTCAAACCAAACAATCTTCGCATTGTTGCAATACCCTCAACAATATACAGTACAGATTGACACGAGAGATGGACCATGGCATTCAATTCTTGATCAGGAGAGATTTTTGCAGCATAACCCTGCCTCTCTCTTTTCTCTGTTTCGGCCTCATGGCCTTGTCCTTCTAGCTAGCCACTTGGCCCTCACTCTATCACTCACCTATATCAAACACAACAATTCACTAGAACATAGTTGTTTTCATTTCCTCACAAATAGTTCGTCTTCCACGTAGAAACGGTCGCAACAAACGGTTCACATTCTGCCCTCTTTGATAGGTCCAAGTCACACCACGTAGGACAGTCTTCCAATCGGTCAACAATGTTCACCCTATGTCGCATGTCGATGAGACACTAACTGTGTCTCCCCAATGTCATAGAGCCCAACCGTTGATATTGCCAAGAGTAAGCACTATCGGCAAGAGGTTACACCGAGTTCAAAAGTAGTCGGCGAGACAAACCACATCGCTGAGACATCATATCGATGACCACCACATGTAGCACTATTCGACAAGACCATCGCTATTCGGCGAGAGGTCATACCGATGTTCAAAACTCACATCGACATCAGCATTCCCATCGGCGAGACTATCGCTATTCAGTGAGAGTCATAACGAGTTAAGGAGTCATATCGATGTCCAATACACCCATCGGCGAGACTTCCACATTCGCTAAGACTTCCAACAAGCCTTCATGTTACTTCGATCTGTCTTTCACCTTGAGTTACCCTGATGTAGATCATCGGCCAGAGTCACATCGACAATCAACGGGGGCACCAAATCACATCTTATCGGCAAGACAATATGCATCAGAGAAAGGTTTCACCGAAGTCCCAACTCACACCGAAAGCAGACTCGTCGGCCAAACCAACACTCTTAGCAGAGGGTCACACCGAACACAACAAGTCACACCAATGACATCCCTTGCCAAGAGTCTCCCTGACATCCAATAAGAGTATCCTGTCGGCCAGACATCTCCCATCACCAGGACAGATTTCGATAGGAACAAGTCATACCGATTACTACATCGGCCAGACAGACCAAGGGTCATGCCGATATCGGCTAGACTTTCTACCTTCGTCGAAACATCATTCCGACTGTCGAAGGTTACACCAAAGATTTAGGTTATACCGATTGCCAAGACATTCCACAAGTCACAACGATAGTTCAAGATCAACTAGTAGATCGACCAGACATCTCAACAGTCACAGTGACCATGCTTACTCAGAGGTTTTGGCCTGTGAGATTGAGGCACACAATTCCAACAACCGGAGAATGAGGGAACCCCTGCCTTATAGACCTTTCAAGAGGAATTGTTGATGTAAGAGAACCATTGATGTCCACTTGGGCAGTGACATCTTGAAAGAGTGTTCTAACCATGTGGCAGAAAGGTTCTGGAAATCCAAAAGCCTTCAACACCAAAAATAGAAAGTCCCATTCAATCCTATCATAGGCCTTTTCAAAATCCAAGAGCAACATAGCTGCATTCTGGTTTGTTACATTTTTCTAGTTCATTGCTTCCCAATTGGTGATAAAATTTTCAAGAATGTATCTGCCCTTTATAAAACCAGTTTGAGTGGAATTGATGATAGAAGGAAGAACATGAGCTACTCTATCAGCCTACACTTTGGAAAAAATCTTCTATGAGACATTGAGCAAGGCGATGGGCCCCAATTCTTAATTAGAGATCTATCACCCTCCTTTGGAATGATTTTGACAATCCCTTTATTGATATTGTTACCAAGTGTGCCTATATCAAAGGCCTCCTTGTATACCAAGTACAAATATTCACATATCTAGTTCAATTTTTTTTTTTTAGAACTCAGCAGGAAGTCCATCAGCCTCGGGTGATTTTTCATCTTTGAGGGAAAGGATAGCCTTTCTTATGTCTTCCCATGTTACCTCTCTCCCAAGATTGATTACCACTTCATCACTAATCTTTTTTGGAATAAATTTCTATATGTACTCCCTGGGAGACTTATTAGAGTCCTTCTCTCCCTCTGAGGAGAAAAGAGTTTTATAAAACTGGAAAAAATGATCCCTTATCTCACCCTGATTCATCACTAGGGAGCCATCAACAAAGATTTGATCAATCTATTCCCTAGCCTGCTTTTCCTTAATGAACCTGAAGAAGAATTTTGTACCTTTGTCACCATTTTCAAGCCAATTCATCTTGGCTCTTACTCTTACGCCTTGGATCTTATGGTTTTGGAGCCTTCTGAGAGAATCTTTGGCCATGATCAATCTACTAGTGCGAGCTTCATTCATAGTTCTAGCTTGCAGCTCAGATTCTGCTTGTAGGAGCATGTCTTAGAGGGTAGCCTCCCGCCTTCGAAAATCCTTAGCTCTCTTCTTCCCAATTGTCTAGAAAAGAGTTTTCCAAATTTTAGTGTTCATTGCCCATCTATCAATGTGATAGATATTCTTATACATCCATTTGTTGATTTGTTTGAGGAAAAATATTTCATTTCTACAATCATTGTCCTTCAAAAGATTAGTATTAAGACAAAAACCAGGTTTGCAACTTGTCAGTTTGGGGAGCCCATCCTTCAAGCAGAATTTAGCTCTAATGGGATGGTGGTCTGAGAGGGAATATGGATAGAACTCCACCAAACAACCATCACACACCGGAGAGATCGAGAAAAAGGCCTTGCTAGCATATAATCTATCAAGCCTACAGTAAATTCTCCAGCCCCCGTTTTGAGAGTTACACCAAGTGAACCAAATCTTCTATGTAGCATTTTTCTGTTCACCAATAGGGTCTTCTATCCCTAGCTTAGATTTCATTCTCTACTAGTAAAACTTTTCATTTCCTTTCCAGTCAAATCCTATTCCCCCCCATTTATCTTCATCTCTTTGCACAAACTTAAAATCCCCACCAATAATCCAAGGAACATCATGCAGTGTATAGAACCAATTCCACAATTGAATTATGTCTTTATAATCATTGGGAGCATAAATCGAGCAAACCCCAAAGCAACATGCATCCTTTTTTATGATCACCTAGACAACCCTATATCAAGGAGAAATCCCATAATTTTTAATATGTTGATCTCATTTATTAGCCATCAGAATAACAACACCTCCTTTACCCTTTTCATGATTTTTAACAAATTGAGTGGCCTCTTTCCATATAAATTTTAAACTTGTCTCAAGGGTGAAACCAGTTGCTTTGATTTCTTGCAACAAAACAAAATATTTCTCCTTCTTTTGAGTAATAAATCTTCTTACCACATGTTTTTTGTCTGGGGTTTCAAGCCCCCTCACATTCCAAGAAATGCAGTTAACCTCCATCAAAAATATTCATTGGATGGGAATCCGGTGTCACTCTTAAAATTATCAAAGCATTTGGGAAGTTTGGGTTTTGATTCCACTCTCTTTGCATTGGGTGGCAGTATACCACTTAGTTTTTTCCTCTTATCCAAGTTTGTGGGTGATTGGAATCTTTATCCATGGGACATTTGCTCCCTTCTATACCTTTCTTCTTTTTGTATCTTTGGGTTTTCTTGGCAATAACTTCCATGGGGGTCTCATCACCACTAGTGGTATCTCTAATAGAAAGTAGGTCTATGTCATCAACAGAGTCCATTCCTAACTGTGATGCAAAACCATCAAAGCTCATCACTCCGCCAAGGGATGGGAGAGATTCCTTGACAAGCTAGGCACCTAGATTTCATGCACTTTTTCATTTCCAACAAAAAATGATATAGGATTGAAAGAGAGAGGCCTCTTAATTATGTTCCCTAAATCCTCAGGCTGGAGAGACACTAGGCTCGTATTAGGTTCAACAAAAAGGTTTTTCTTCTCGGGTTACCTCCAAGTCAAGGGGGCTCTCCCATCTACTGGGGGTATCATTCACCTCATCAGGGATTTTCAATGTCTTATCTTTAGATCCTTTTAGAGAACATTTGTCACTTTGACTGCCCACCACATTAATTTCCTTAAAGTATTTAGAATTAAATGTATATAATTCTATGTCCGGTTTAGGATTAAAATCAATGGGTTGTTTGTGCTGCCTTAGGCTTAGGAGAGCCAATTGGTGTGCATTCATTTTAAAGTTATCATTTGATTTAGCATGGTTTCTTATTTTTTCAGACATGGGCCTCTCCATTCCATTTTGACATGTAGTGCTCTCCATATGTAGAAGAGAAGCTGGGTTCCCTTCAACAACAACAGTTAGGGGATTATTTCTTTCCATGTCTACTTTCCCACGAAGTGGAGAAATGTTTCTAGTTCCTTTGTTAGTCCTTGATGGGGAGAATTTCTCATCAAGCTGTTGTGGAGTGGGGTTTGAATGAATGGGGTACCCAAAATTATTAACTTCATTCTCAGCCCGACCCTCTACTTTAGAGGTCTGTTTATTATTCTTATTGTTCTTGTTCATTCCACCAGAGGCTGGTTTGAAATTATTTTTGTTCCTTATTAATGGACAGTTCTGCCTAGTATGGCCTTCACATCTGCAGAGATAGCACACATTTAGCCCTCCTAGGGTTTCAATTTAGCAACAAAATTTACTAGTTTTTAATTGAATCTCAAGAACTCCTAACAATTCCTTGCTCAAAGATAGGGAAATCAACACCCTCACATCAGAATGCAGTAATGGCATCTTAGTATCATCAATTTTCCAAACATCCCTGTATGGCTCCAAAAGAAGTGGAAAAAATTTCCATAGTTGAGGAGGAACATGTTTAATTATTAACCATCTAGGGCTGAAGAGAGCCAAAACCTCATCTTCCACAACCTCCAGATTCCAAGGTAGGGCCCGAAAAATAACCGTGCCCACATTCCAAATTTTTTTTTAATGGATTCTAATTGAGAGATGATTATTAAAGAAAATCACATATAAACCCTTTTGAATCATTCTAGAATAATAAAAATGCAACCCAAGTTTTTTTTCCCATACATTTTGAGACCATTCCTCCATATATTTCTTTGTCAGAACCCTACAAGGGTCAACGACTGCAAAAAAAAAAATTGTTTTCACCAGTCTAGAATCTTCTTCTACAATCGCTTCATCTAGAGAAGAGTTAGGAATCAAGATGACTCCCAAGGGTTGAGAGGTGGGGTGCTTCCTTGTCCTCCTTCTCCATCATGCTGCGAATCGACACTCTCACCAATCAAGAATTTGGCACCTTCTGATAACTTCCCACGCTCGCTTGCAACAATGTCTTGAAAGGATTTGGAAGAAACATTGTTAGCCAACAGGGTAGTGGCTCCATTAATAGATCCTCTTGGCGGGTCCGTATCCATGACCATCACTTCTATGTCCTATAGGAGATTCACACATGTGGCCACACCCTGGAAGGGTTGTTAGCACGAAGGTCCCATCCCACACAATCACAAATAGATATGAAATACACACACTCGCGGAAAGGAATTGAACTGCCGTAAGGAAAATTATTACCAAGCATGGAGGAGGGTTGAGCCTCCTCCATGGAAAAGCTTTCTCACATGTACAACTAGTACAATTTGTAGAGCCCTCCGTCATGCTTCTCAACCCATCTTCATGCTCCACAATTGAATTTATTTTCAACTGTTACTCTTTAACTAAACAAAAAGCTAAAATAGCAGTGGTAACAAAATTAACACTAGTATCTTTATGGGTATATCGATGGAAAAATTTATAAAACAAATCTAAATTGACAACAAAATTGTATTTTTGATTCAAGGGATTTAGTCAAAGTAGTAGATAAAGAGTGTAACTTGAATATGTTGAAGATCAACAAGAAATAAATAACTTTGAAGTTTTACTTTTTGAGCTGCTTAGTAAGAAAAGGGATTTAATTGTCCCTATTTGCTTGACTAGAAGAGCAAGTTTTACTATCTTGAGAGGGGATTTGAGTTTGTTTTGCATAAAAGAATGAGGAATTATAAAAAAATGAAGTGAGATGGAGAAGGTATTTGAAAGAGTACTGAAGATTGTGTCTAAATGTCAAGGTATTCTAATTTAACTCAATTTAAACTCATCAAAGTGATAAAGAAAAATAAATTGATAAAAGAAAAAAATCCTTCAACTACATGATTATTTTTTTATATTTATTGAGGTCAAATATTTATAGTTATCATTTTTCAAAGTTCTAGGTTACTAGGTTGCTTGTGATTGATGAAATTTTTTCATGAGAGTAATTTAATTTTTCTTGACCTTGCTTATTTGTAATTGTCATCAATTAATTGCAATTTTATTTTGAGTGGAGCCTTTTTGTTAATAAAGATTTGTGAGTTTGTTGATAGATATTGAGTTTTGTTGAAGTAGTTTCTTCAAAAATTTGAACTCCATTCCACCTCTTTTGATAAATGTATTTAAATAGAGCATAAACAAGTTTAGGTGGGAGTGGACAAAATTGCAACTTGCAAAAAAAATTTAGGAATTTTTTTCATAATTAAGATATTTAATTCTCTATTAAAGGGGCACATATACAATACCGTTCGAAATAATGGAAAATGAACAGTTTGAGTGTAGGTTTTGATGGATTTAGGGTCGTGTAAGGTCGTACATGTGGGTGCTACACAAGGCTACATTCTTCTTTGGAAATGTCTCTACCCTCCAAGTTCTTTTTAGTCTATTATTTAGGTGTTTTATGACTATTTTTCCTTTTTTAGCATGTAGATTTGGTTAATAAGGGTTTTGATTGCCCCTTTTGCTTCTATTTTTTCCCCTATATTTCTTCCTTTCCTTTCTTGTGACAATCAATATGGTGACTCATGGGGGTCTAGGGTAGCCCTCAATAATATCATATAAAGTTTCACTTCATGGGGAGAGGAGTCCTCTTCTTCAGGTCATGAGGAAGTGGTTCATTTTTTATTCTATGCAACAAAAGAAAATAAAAATATTTAAAATTTAGAGAATTGGCTAAAACCAAATGGATTTCTTAAGAAAAGTAATTACCATCCAAGTTTAGTGATAAACCTAGAAGCCATTGTAGAATGTTTGATATACTTATATGGACATGCACTAATTTGCAAGTTCATGCCCGTATCCAAATCTCCTTGTCGTTCTTGGAGAAGTGGATCCTAGAAGGTGGTATGGATATAAATTTGGTGAAAAATACTTACTTCTTTATGGTATTCTCTCACATAGCAGATCCAAACACAATTCTTCAAGGTCCCTATTTCCACAATCAAGTGAGATTATTTATCAAAGCCTAACATGTAGGGTTTGATCTAGTGGATTATATCTTGTCCAAAATTATTATCTAGATTATCCTTCCTTACCTTCTAATAAAAATTGGAGACATTGTATTTTGTAATCCATAGTAGTGATCGTTAGTAATCCTGTGTGGCCATCACACTAGACACTTGGGAAAAAGGTAATTACTTATGTTTATCTTTGTGTTGAAATTAATTTAAATAATCATTTTTCCAAAACCCATGAAGATTAAGCTTGGTAATATGAATTGGATCCAAAATATTATTATGAATCTTTACCATTTAGATGACATACATATCATGAATATGGTTGCTTATAAAGAAACTATCCATAACTCAATACTTGAATCCATCAAATACTTGATGATCCATAGGAAACAACTATTAAAGAAAAGGGAAAAGAGCCAGTCCAAGATAATATGCCAAAATATAAATGGTTTTATTCCATTAAAATATTGATCAAAAGAAATATGGAACATTCTCATTTAAAGATTCTTGTAAAGGATTCTTATCCAACAGGTTTGATGCTCTTAAACACTTTGGGGATGTGTTTATGATGGATCATGATAATAATTTACGGAAAAACATGAGATTTATTTTCCAAGAATTTAAATTCAATTCCTAACCCTCCTTTATATAAATCATTTTTTCTAGAGATACATGTGAATACAAAGAATAAAAAATTCTCAAATTTTGTTAATATAGGGAGAGACAATAAGCAGGAAGAAACTCCATAGCTATGACTTGATAAGGTTGGACTTCTTCCCATGAGAGAATGTTAGGTGGAGCCTCATGTGGTCATTGCTCATTCAAATCCTTTCCATGGAAAATAAGAGAAAGAAGAGGGTAAAAAGAAAGCACCTCCGCTCCATGGTCTATAGAAAAAAAACATCAGGAAAGGAGGGAATGAAAAAGGGGTAAAAATAAAGAGGAAAACAGACCTAGAAAATGTCAAATTGATTAGAGAGTCATTGGTAGGTGAAGCCACAATAGTGGTTTACAATTTGATGGAGGAAGGAAAATTGAGAAAAAATGATTCCATGTCAAAAAAATTAGTTTTAGGGGTTCAAATGAACCTACAAGTTCGACTAAACCCAAAAGGGGTTCACTTGAACTAGGGTTCGAGCGAACCCATTAATTAATGGGCCCACATTTCCCGCCCAAAAAAAAAGGAAATGCATATTGAGGTTGGTTCACTCAAACCAGGGTTCGTACGAACCCCCCTTATTCTTCATTCTCCCCTTGAAACACAAAAAACCTAAATTTTTACGCTTCGAAGCTCAGGTTGAGGATGAAAATGGAGGAGTCTTCACAAACCCAACTGGAATCAAGTAGTCCTTAGAATGAGCTATCCAACAAATATAATTTTAATATGTTTTGGTTTTATTATGTATTTGTTTTTTTATTTTTATTAAACATAGGTTTTTCATCAAAAATGAAGGTCTCTATTCTGCACATGTGGAAAAATAGCAAATTATCAATTTTTTTTTTTTAAAAAATATGAGTGCACCAGATATTGAAGTCCTTGATCCAACAAAAGAAAATTGAATTTTGATGTATACAAAAAAGTTACGCGTTATACAGTCGTGCTATGTCTGAATTGTAATTGGGTTGACTTCAAAACTTTATTAAAAAAAAAGATCAATAAAAAACTATCTAACCAAGTGGAAGCACTAGATATTGGAGTTACAAATCTAAATTGAAAAGAAATAGAATTTAATCCTTCATGGAAAAAAAATTATGCATTATATGATGTGCATCATTTTTAAAAAATGTTGTTTTATGAAAAAATCAGTTTTTCGTGGGAGATGGAAAAAGAAGTGCAATCTAATTCCAAAAAATTTGAAAAAAATATTTTTAGAATCTACAGGAAAAATGTGACGAGACTCTAGTTTGCATCATCTTCAAATTCCTCACGGTCTAGTCGCTATAGGTGCTTGAATGTGGAGATTTAGTTAAAAAAATAATTTCAGTGTCCAGTTTGGCCAAAAATTGTAAACCACTATTGTGGGATCACCCTGGTGGAGTGTGGTGTTATCAAAACATTAGATTCTCACTTTTCTAACTCTTATAAATCATTGTGATTTCATGGAGGCAAGGGATTTGAGAAATATCCCTCGACAAAAGGTTTCTTAATATCTTATTCACGTTCATAAACTAGAAATAGTTTTCATTCAATACAAAAATATTTTATTTAAATATATAGAAAGTATTTCTACTAAGATTTGGAGAGGGGGACAATGTCTTTGTATTGGTGTGCAAGGATTTGTTAGGTGGTTGGCTTGCTTTTGAAACTCTTTAGGATAATTCCTTCTTAGTGGTATGAAGGTAGGAATTTTATCTCATTGGTAACTTCTTTCTTCAATTATGGGGTTAGGATAATGCTTACTAATGATTATGCCCCAATTGAGATTTTGGGTAAGGTATTTCTATGGAACCATATAAATTTTTTTCATTCTTTAGTTCCTTCTTTACCTTGGATTTTGGTTGGGGACTTTATTAAAATGTTTATCATGTTAGAAAAAGTGAGGGTAATGATCATCTGGGCCCTTCATCTGCCTTACTAAAATATAGCATTTCACTCCTTAATTTGGTGAATCATGTGATGTTGAAAAATAGGATTTTTACTTGGAATAATAGAAGATGTGGTAGTGATACTATTTTAGAGAGATTGGACATATTTATGTTGATAAATAAATAGGATATGATACCAAATATTGGGAAATTTCAATCTCTATTCAAATAATCAAGTTATGAATTTAATGGATAAGATACAAGGCTTGGAATATTATAATATGAAAATATTAAACTTATATGCAAATTTGAAATTAAGTGACTTTAATATGGAATTACCATGATTTGATCCATCTTCTTTATGATGCTAAAAATAGCCAACATATCATGGTTAACAACACCACCTTATCTGAACTGATAACATAAATAAATAAATTATAACTTCATCATAATATAATAGCAAAGAGGCACAAATCAGAAACATAAAATGTATCACATACCATAGAATTTACGTGGAGAAACCAGATAAATGCACAAAAATGGGGGACCAAAATGTGACCACCCCACTTTTTGGTGCCCTAAAGATCTAAACATCTATTGATCATAAAAACAAAAATCAAAATTATAAACTTTATTTCTACCTTTCTCCCCACAAACCTACAGCTTGCAAACATCCTCAAATGCGCTTGCATTCTAAGAGACCTCATTCTTCATCATTTTCTCATCAATTCATCACTGAAATTCTGCCACATTGAGGTCAAAGAAGATAGTATTTTTTTTAAAATTTTTATATTAAATAGATTGATTCAATTAGTTTTTGAGTGGAATTTGTTTAGTTTTATTGAGGAAAGTATACATCATGATAAAATCTGGTCTCCAATTTAATGTCCAAATTCACATTGAAAACTGGAATCTTGTACTTACCTGGAGACACGCACTCTCTTTCTGTGTCATGAAATCTTGCACTCATCAGGAGACACAATCCTCTAAACACAATCATGGCATCATGTTGGTATGAGAAGGAAGTCCCACATTTCCTTCGAATAAACATACATGATTAGAAATGAATAAAGCAGAACATTTGAAAATATGTTTTTCAGTCCTATCATCGTATGATTCCTATCCCCCTGTGCGAGACTTTGACGAGATTTAAATCTATCATTTCCAGCAAGCAAATAAACTATTTAAAAGTTTGTTGAAGTTCGATTTTTGTGTCGTACACTTGAATTATAGATTCATTGGAGAGAGTGAACCGATCTCTCCTACTTTTCTAGTACGGGAAGAAATTTTTACATTTCGTTCTAATAGACACAGTTGATTGGAACTGAGTGGAGCAGAACACGTCAAACTGGCGTGCAGACAGTGGAAATTTAGATTTGGGAATATTTGTGGCCTCACCACTACAAACACTTTGTGGTGAATTGGATCTTCTGGTCTTGGTATTGGATTTAAAGTTGGTTAAGGTCTTGTATGGAAAGAAATGAATTATGAGATGAAAGGACTGTTCAAATTGTAGTGGTGTTAGTATTGGATTTAAATTTCATGGAAAGTCTTGTATAGAGAAATAGGAATTATTGATGAAAGGACCGTTCGAATTGTACCTGTCTTGTATAGAGAAATAGGAATTATCTGATGAAAAAACTGTTCAAATTATATTTGTCTTTGGTATTGAACTTAAATTTTGTCGAAGTCTTGTATAGAGGAATATGAATCATGCCATGAAAGGAGTATCCAAATTGTATTGGTCTTGGTATTGGATTTAAATTTCCTTGAAGTCTTGTATAGAGGAGTAGGAATCATGCGATGAAAGGACTCTGCAAATTTATTAGTTCTGGTATTAGATTTGAATTTTGTTGAAGTCTTGTATAAAGGAATAGGAATCATGTGATGAAAGGACTGCTCAAATTGTATTGGTCTTGGTATTAGATTTAAATTTCGTTGAAATTTTGTATAAGGAATAGGAATCATGCGATGAAATGACTGCCCAAATTGTACTAGTTGTGGTATTGGATTTAAATTTTGTGGAAGTTTTGTATATGCAATGAAAGGATTGCCCAAATTGTATTGGTCTTGGTATTGGATTTAAATTTCATTGAAATCTTGTATACTGGAATAGAGATTATGTGATGAAAGGTCTAAACATATTTGTGAAGTTGTTAGACCACAAATATTCCCAATTCCAACTTGTACAACAGTTTCATGTGTTCTGCTTCATTCATTTCTTATCATCTCTATCTATTAAAAAGAAACACAAGAATTCCTATATTAGAAACGAAATAAACCTAATGGCATGATTTTATCATGGGGGTTCTCCAAACTAGTGTTCAAATTCACATTGAAAACAAAAATTTTACATTTATCTAGAAATTCACAGGTAGGTGTGAAGTCAAATTCAACAACTTTTAAACTAAAATTGTCTATAAATTTCACCACTAGTTGATATGCATATTCATTCTAAATAATGTCCCACACTCCATTGTTGGCCAATATTTGGTACAAACTCATCTTCATCTAATCTTTCATTGTAAGTCACCTTTGGTTTGAAAATCATACTCTTTCAAAATTATGTTCCCTGTGCAATTTAAACTTATGAGCTACTAATAGGAATCTTATATGTCACTATCTTTTTAAAGTAGTGATAGGTTTATACATACAATATTAAATAATATAATTAAAACTTAGTGCCATAATCTTCATTTGCAAGTAAACAATATTAATACTAACATTTGACATCTTAAATATTTTTATACAAAAGCTAGTAAAATGTAGCAAGTAATTGCATCAAATAATGCAAGCTAGAAAAGGTCTCTAAAAAAAACACACAAAAAAAAAAGTGTCCAAGCACACCTTTTAGCATAATTTTCTTTAAAAATATCTAAAAACAATAACTTGTCAACATATCGTGTTATTGTAGTTTTTTCTTTTCTCTTAACTATTTAGAGAAGAACTAAGTTAGTTTATGTCTTTGGACCTGAAAAATAATGTAAAAATAAAGATTGAGATAATCAATTTCCTTCAACTTTTTTAAAGAAGTCAAATATGTGTTGAAATTATTTTTTAAATTTATAAAAAAATATATTGGTTTCATGTTCTCATTTTTATCTATTATATTTGTAATTTATACTTTTGTACATATATTTATATAAATGATTAAAAAGTATTTCCAAATCTAAGTGGGTAATGCAAAAAATATTAAATCTTGGTTCAAAATGCTAGTACTAAGGAGAATATAGGTAATCAACCCATAGAGCTTGCAACAACACTAAATCTTGAAAATAATACACAACGATGGTGTTAATGCACTACGGTTTGATGGATTAACCATTGGACTTAGGTGGGTGTACCCCATCATTCAAGTTTGGCGACTTGATGCAACAGTGCATTTCCAAGGACTTATTGATTTTCATAAAAGTGTTTACCTATAAAAATTGTAAGATATAACACAAGAAAAACTAGTTTAGATTATGTATTTGATTATTATTAACATTTAAAAATATCATTAGACTTGTTAGTTTCTAATTATAAATTATAAAAATTTGGAATGCTAGCATTTCCTAAGAGGGCTTGTTGCCCTATCCATTTGGGCCTTAACACAATTCTTACCATAAAGATAAGCATGAATAAAATTGTAAATTTATCCTACTATTTTGAGTGAAACATTAATAAGAGAAAAAAATTATTTAATAAGAAGTTGAGTATATGTGAAGGGGCATACTTCCTATCATGCTCTTTAAGATCCTTGGAAATAGGTATTAGTGATTGAAAAGAAAGGAAAAATCCCTTTTTTAAGTCCTTGAAAATGCTCCAAATAGGAAACTTAATTGATGAAATTGCTCATCTAAATCAATCCTCATAATCTAAAAGGATACTTTTAGATAATCTTATTATCTTTTGAAAAGACCATAATCAATTAATATATTTGTACGTATGTGTAGAGTCCACTCTTTTTCTTATCAAAATAAATCTATAACATCAAACACATGTAATTGAAACAAAATCACTAAGATATATATGAATAAATTTATTTGCATTCCATAAAACAATGAACAATCAAGGAACTCATTGCGCACCATTAATGACAAATTAATCCCTTTGAGATTACATTATACAAAGGAAAATGATGGTTCTATTATTATTTGAGAAAAATAATTACAAGTGTATTACAAATAAAAATAATATATTATGGAAACTTAAAGAATCTATAAATATGACACAAATATTCTCTTACAACATGTGATACTGAAACCTTACAATTATACTTAGGTGCCTACTCATACTTAGATTTCTAATTATAAATTTCACAACTCTCTCTATTTCTATAATTTGATAACATAAACCTCATTTCCCATAGGCTCTCTCTTAATCTCCTCAACCACTTGTAGCTCTTCAATCACAACATAAAAGCCGAAAATTAGATCATTGTATAGATGAATAAAAGCTTTTTCTCTAATCCTTTATCTTTTCAACCTATTAAGTTTTATATCAAAAGTGTATCTAAATGTGCAAGGATGGCCAATTATAGTAGCTTATCTATAGGTTTTCTCAATGTTTCCATTGCCACTATGCTAAAGAGTTTCAACTCTACCTCCATAAATGATCATGGATTTGGTAAGCTTATGAGGAATATCTTGTAGAGGAGGAATCAATCTCATACATTGCAAGAGAGGCCAATCTCAAAATATTTAACATTAATTTAACAAATCCTTATACTGAAAGGATTGATTTGGACAAACTTTTCTATTTTTAAATTCTTTTAGAAATAATGTTATCAACTATCTATTTGTGTTTCCCTACCTAACCATATCTTTGTTTCCTTTGCACTCACACCTATAATTTTGTAGAAAATTCTTTTGAGTTTCAAAGAAATGGTCGTGCATGTATAAAAATGTTGGGTTATCAAAGGGTTGTAGATTAATTGGTGATGATAATGGTATATATCTTAATAATTTATTTATGAAGATTTAAAATATTTGGAGGCATGATTGGATCATGTTCTACTTTGGAGTGATTTTGATAGATTGATTCTACTTCTCTTAATGACTTAGCTAAAAATTATTTTTGATTTATACATAAACTTAAATTTATTATATTATAATCTACTTAAATAAAAAAAATCCAATATCTATGAAATTTAATTATTTATTAATGTATTTGTACTTTATATTAAAAATGATTCTCACTAGATAAAATATGATAATTGATCACAATATATAAATAATTTATCTCAAAATTAATTTAATAAACGATTTAACTATAAAATACTATTCTTTAAACTTTTCTTAAATCTTATAAAATAAAATAAAAACCTATTTTTAATTGATTTCAAATAAATAAATTTTTTTAAATAGGATAAAACATTAAACACAAGTTAGATTGTGTGAACATCTAGTCACCACTAAATAAAATCAACACACAAACTATTAACTAAGTTTATGGGAATTAAACCTTGCACCAATTTTCATTGTCATCATCATTATCTTGTTTTCTCTTATATAGTTTCCATCCCTAATAACCAATGACAAGAGTAGTAGAAATAGAGCCCACAAGTCCTAGTAGATAATTCTCCTTTTACTCTTCATAAACATTCAACCTAGAAGTGGGTAGCAATGGGATTTGAACCCTAATGCTTCACCTTTGATCCTGACCATGAAGGATTTATCATTAAGCTTACTTTTAACCCCATTTTTGGTGTGTCAATTTCCATGGAAGTTGATGATTGAATAATTAACACTAGCCTATCTGATAAATAGATGGTGGCTATTATGGCACCTCAACCCATACATGTTTCCAAATTAATTCCACATTATAATTAGGAAAAGTTATAGTGGATGTGTTTAAAAGTTTGGGTTGAAAATTACCAAAACACTATAGGAAGTTCCAATTAAAAATAAAAATAAAAGCTTAATAATAGGAAAGCTATTTACTATAGACAAGGCTTACTATTGCAAATGAAACCATGTCATGCATACTTTTATAGTTAAGTGAAGTGACATAAACGTAGTAATGTTGAATGAACAAGACAACTGAGAAGGGGGTGAATCAATTGTATCTAATTAAAACATCAAAAACCATCAACAGTAATAAGATCCACAAGCATTCATTAAATCCTTATTATGTTATAATGATGAATCATGAAATGCAGATAACATAAATTGAAACAACACCATACACAAGAGAACACAAGATTTATGTGGAAAACCAAATTAGAGAAAAAACATAGTGAGAATTAGCTCACAATATCAGTAAAATGGTACAAGGGCTCACTACCAGAATAGGAAACACTATCCAATAGGGATCACAACCAAAGATCATTGCTTAGAATATGAAAATAAGATAGAAGAGAAATGTTACACAAAGAACACTATCTCAGTGCAACAAGGAATCCACCACAATTACTCCAACGCTTTTGTAGCCTTGTTTAAAATATTGTGGATGCCTTCAACTCACTGCATTAAGAATTCCAACACTTTAAAGTCTGCATTGCTTTGCTCAAATTCGCACCCTACTCATCACTTACACATATCTTACATCTATCTTAAGATATTCCAACAACAACACTCTTATTTATATCATCCTCAACCTTGAAATCCTTTTCCAAGGTCAAGAACATGTCCTTTACATTTACAATTTCAAATTAGGTTGGCATCCAAACATTCCTGCGATGGATAGGAATGAAGGCGACCCACATAAATCCTTAGTTAGGACCTAATTTTTTCCTATAACACCTCAACATGCTTCCAAAAAATTTGAAACCGCTTTGCATGCAGTGTTAACACTAGGTCATCCATTACCCATGCAAAACACCATAAAACTATTAAGTACACACTTCCCACCTGATCAAGATGACACACAGACCACACAAATATCTTTTACATGATCTAGAACAATCCACGAACCACCTGAGATCCAAAAATATTTTGTCCAAACTTTCATCATAGAAATTCTTCAACCCAGACTATCTAGTTAACCTTATACACACACTAACACATGAAACACACATTGTACTACACCAAACCATGAGCAATCTTGAATTCTGAAAGATACAATCAACATAAGTAACTTCCCAAATCCACACAGCCTAAAAACCTTCCTCAACGCATAGTTGACATCAATGAAAACACCAAATTTTTGACATCAATGTCCACACCTTCATACTTGCAAAAAGTTATGGAGAATCACACATAGATATGGAGCTGTGAAGACTTGATTTTATAGATGTCATGATTACCCAAATGTCTAATCATCTTACCACCCAAAGTAGAAAAAAGGAAAGAATTTCCTTTGGCGATCTCTTACTATATAGTCATGGTGATTGGATAAAAATATTTGAGACAATGTTGATAAGGTGTACACATTTATCTATACCATGTAGCAAGCAAAGAGGAATGCATGAGTATATTTTGTTGAATTTTTTAATGGAATATTTTATATTATTTACGAGTTCATTTGTTATTTGATATACAAATATTATTCTAGGCTAATATTTCTTTTACGAAGGGTCAAGGATTAAAGGATCCATCATGTAAATGTTGGTTGGAGCACAATGCCAACCTCATCCCTTATATTATATAGGTGGGGGTTTGAACCTTTGTGGATGTCATAATCAAGAAACATACTATCACCCTCACTAATTTTTCTTAACCAATTGAACTACAACCATTTGGTATCATTCCTATTTTGGTTTAGTTGAGATACTTTATGTAAGGATTTAGGGATTATATTAGTTTATAGCTTAAACATAGTGCACAAAAAATCTTGCATTGTCATTTTGGGTTGGGGCATTGAGAAGATGATTTCCCACTTGGTAACATAAGTTATCATTTCTCTAAGTAGGAGAAATCTATTAGGAGAAAGGGTATGCATTTTTGTGGTTGCCAAAAAATGTGTATGTTTTAATAGAGGCACCATGCTTGGAGGTTAAGGATCTAAGTTTTAAAACTAAAATCTATAAGTTGGAATTGTGTAATTCTCTCATTTTCCATGTCTTGTTAGGAAATCAAGTGTCTCAACCTTACAATTTTTCTAATTATTATTATTTAACGTTTTCCTATAATTATTTGACATTATTTATAAATAAATAATCATGTTTCATAAAAAAAGGTGTGGAATTTTGAGTTGGCACTTGTGTCATATGTTGGTCCCTTGAAAAATAAATTATTAGTTGTCAAAAGATTCCTACTTAGTGGTATATTATGGAAGACCTATTTTTAAGGATTTGTTGATAGATTCTATAACAATTATAAGAGTTAAAAATGGGGGAGGTTAATTTGGACATGATAAACAACATGTTATGACAAATTATGATAAAATTATTATAAGGTGAGAGTTATATACTATTCTTGGAGGTTCCACAATTGTGAGGGACATGAGAATTTGTGCTTCCACTTTTATGGGCTATTTTTTGAGTCTAGATAGTTTTTGGTAGCTAGTTTTGGACCATGTTATTAGAACTTGGTTTACAATACCATTTATGGTATCTTGTATTGTATTTGTCTATATATTAAGGTTTTTGGATAGTAGCTTGTATGTTGAAAGTTTATAGGTACACAAGTGTTGCTAGAGTGCTACTAGTATTGCTCCTTGCTTGATTTTTGGTGCATTGCTCTTGTGAAGTCTTGCATTGCAAGTGTATTTTAATATTGAGATTTGATAATACATTGTGTAGGTTTTGAAGTGGTGTTTTTTTCTCAAAAGGTTCCCCCCCTATCAACCATTGTGTTATGGTTTATTTCTTGTTGATTTCTATGTGTTTCTCTACTTTGGTAATAATTTTATGTTAAATTTGAAGTTATTTGTATAAAAATCCTCTCAAAGATTAGTGTAAGAAGTTATTTTCACACACCTTGCTTCCTTGAAATTGGTATTAGAGCTAGTCCATCTTTTGGTTCTAGTTGTTAGATAGAATGTTTTTTTAGCTAATCCATTTTTAGTGGAAGCTTATATAGAAATAAATTTTTGTGGTCTTTATTGTAGGAAGTAAAGCACATTAGGGAGAATAGAGGTATATAAATTTTCTAGTAATAATTTTGATATGTGAAGGTTGAAGATGTAAGATGTGTTCATTGATTGTGATCTATGGGATGCTACTGATGAAAAATTTAGATACCTATAGATGCTAAATTTTGGCTACCTAGTATGATGTTATGGACCATAAAAAAAAAATGTCTAATAAAATAATACCTAGGAAACTATTTTAATCGATGTCCACAAATAAGCCTCTACAAAATTATTATGGAAGAAATTAGGTTGGATATATCAAGTTAAATCATTAGTGAATGATATTTTCTCAAGGAAGAAGTTGTATTCCTTGAGAATGGAAGAAGGTGGATGAGTTATAGATCACTTGGAATTATTTAGCACGTTACTATCTTAGTTGGTATCAGTTAGTGTCAAAATGGATGAGGAGATATGTCAAATCCTACTTTGTTCTTTACCTAATTTATGGGGTTTTCTTGTTATAACTATCAATAGTACTTCATTGCCTTGAAAATTAAAGATCTTATGGGTTATTTTCTTTCTTATGAGATAAAGAGGAAGATATCCATGAAATAACCTAGTCAAATTATTTTAGGGTTTTAAATTTTTGGTTTAAATATTTAACATAAACTAGCCGAAAACCCATTTTTTACACTTTTTCCTTTACACAATAATATAAAAAACCCTAATCTAACAAACCAATTTCCTCCTTCCTTATCTTTGCATTCATTGATACTTTAACTCATTTCAAATTTACAAGTGTAAAATAAGTTGTAAAATATCTATTGCATAAATTGGGTTTGTAATACATTGACTAAGAATTGTGCTTCACATTTACACTTTGATACTAAGCACCCAAATTGTAAAATAGTCAACACTGATGTAAAATAACTTGTAGGGCCTATACGATTTATATTCAAGTATGGAATACATTAGAAAAAAACCATATCAATAATTAATACAACTATTGAAACCTCCATAAAAATGAACTAAAAGGTACAATGTTAAACCCATAAATGAACTTCACCTTCCTTACACTATGTAGTTTTAGAATATAACAAGATGCTAATATAGTAGTAATAATAAAGTGAGAATTATAGGTAACTATTGAACCCATTGTATTATTAATATTGAATTATACTAATACAAATGAACCGCACCTTTATAGCCTTAATTCCCAAGATTGTTGATCCCCAGTCTATGACTGATTTTTGACCCATCAGTCTTTGCAATACCTTTTATAAAATCCTCTCTAAAATTCTGGTGAACTGCATCAAACCTCTCCTTGACAAATTAATCAGCCCCACTTGAAAAGGGTTTGTGCCTGGTCGTCATATCCTTGATGCTACCATAACCACTCATGAATTACTCCATTCCATGGATAGATGCAACAATGCTAGTATGGCCCTTAAATTAGATATTTCAAAAGCTTATGATAAGGTGATTTGGGACTTTATCCCTAAAGTATTAGCTAAGTTTGGGTTTGACCAATATGTGGTCAAACTCATAATGGAATGCTTAACTATGGTAAAGTACTATGTTCTGGTTAAAGGGACTCCTTTTGGGTTCTTTAGTGCTAGGAGAGGTATCAGATAGGGTGATCCCCTGTCACCCTATTTGTTTATCATGATTGCGGATGTCTTGAGTATGAAATTTTCTAACCTGCTGTCGAAAGGGTCTATTAAGGGAATCAAGGTTGCTTCTTCTTTAGATCCAACTGTGATCCAGAAATTTGTGGATGATACTTTCCTATTTGGGAAAGCCTCTGTGATTGATGCCAAAAAATGGAAAAATTGTCTCAACAGCTACACTGCTTGTTCTGGGCAGTGTATTAACTATAATAAAAGTATGATTTACTTCTTCAACAACACTCCTAACTTGCAAGCTCAGGTGACAATTGTCCTAGGAAGTATGAGTGGTTCTCTTCTAGGTTCGGTTTATCTTGGTTTACCCCTTACTGTCAAGGAAGTCACTCTTGAATTTTGGAATTCGGTCCTTGAAAGGATCCAAAGAAAGTTGGTTGGGTGGAAAGGTTCCATCCTTAGCCATGCTAGTAAACTTCAACTCCTATCTATTGCTCTTCAAGGTATCCCTATCTACATATTCAAGATCCCCATATCTATTGCTGAGAAATTTGAGAAAATTCAAAGGAATTTCCTCTGGTTGGGGATTGAGGAAAGGAAGAAATTTTCTCTAGTTAAATGGGACAAAGTCTATCAGCCTAAACATTGTGGTGGGCTATGGATAAGGATTGTCTCTAATACTAATAAGGATTTAATGGCCAAAGTTGGCTTTGACCAATTGAGGAATAAAAAGGATTGGTACAAGATTATTTATGCGAAGTATCTTCAAAACAAACCTTTGATTGACTATCTCTTGGAGGTTCACCCTTCGAGTTCCTTGGCTTGGAGGAGCATTTGTAGTCTGCAGGGTTTGCTTAAGACTGGGATAAAAGGGAAGATTAGTAATGGTAATAAAAACAAATTCTGGGAGGGCGTGATCCCATAATACTAGTTTATAATTTTTTGCCAAACTAGACACTGAATTGATTTTTTCTAACTAAATCATCACTTTCAAGCACCTATAACGGCTAAACCGTGAGGAATTTGAAGATGATGCAAACTAGTGATTTGTGACATTTTTTCTATATATTCTAAATATATTTTTTTTCAAAATTTTTGGAATCAGATTGCACTTTTTTTCCATCTCCTTTGAAAACTTGTTTTTCTTAGTAAACACCATTTTTAAGGAGTGACAATTACTGTATAACACAAATTTTTTTTCCATGAAGGTTAAATTTTTTTTTTTTCAAATTTAGATTTGTAACTACAATATCTAGTGCTTCCAATTGGTTTCATAGTGTTTTATTGATTTTTTTTTTCCTTAATCAAGTTTCAAAATCAAACCAATTACAATTCAGACATAGGTAGACCATATAACACAACTTTTTTTTTTGTATGTATCAAAATTCATTTTTTTTTGTTGGATCAAAGACATCAATATCTAGTGTGCTCATATTTTTCAATTTATTTTTTGATAATCCTCTATTTCTTCACTTGTGCAGAACAAAGAGCTTGATTTTCGGTGTAAACCTACATTCACAAGAAATAAAAAATAAATATAATAATAAAATTAAATTTATTTGAAATTATACTTTTTGGGAAGCTTAAAATAAGGCTACATACTTACAAAAAATAAATTTTAAATGAATTCATTTGATCCCCCAAAAGTTAAATCAAAAGTGGTTTTTTATCAACATTTTGATATGTGTAAAGGAGACTCTGTTATAGGTATGGTTTAAAACTAGCAAGGTTCTATCCAAGAGGGTTTGATGTAATGTAGCTTGATCAAACCCTCTTCAATTGGAATGCTTTAAATAAATTTTTTTAAGGCCTAATTCACTATATTTTCTAAAATTATGTAATTTCAACAAAAAATCAAAATCTCCAAGAAATTGTAAACCAACTTCCCTGGTTACTTGATACCCCTCTAGAAAACTTTGAATTTAGGAATATTATGAGGCTGGCACAACAGTTCTTTGGTGTTTATATTAGTGATTACCTCCTTGGCCCTCATGGAGCTAGAAAGTGGAATGTTTTGGTCGTTTGCTGCCCTTTATCCCCTAAATTGAGCCTCCTTGCCAAGTCCCTATAGGAGTTGCTCTCCCTTACTAGAATTACTTCAACCAACATGGGGGATGAATTATTTTGGACTCATGACAAGCATGGTGATCTTTCAGTTAAATCGACTTACAATCTGCTGACAGACCAAGGTGTTGTTCTTGACCTTTGGAAGAGGGTTTGGAATCAACACATTATCTTGAAAGTAAACTTATTTTGGTGGACTTCCTGCCATAACAAGATTCTTACTCGGGACAATTTGAGGAAAAGGGGATTCCAGATCCCCAACAAATGATTTTTATGCAAGTGCAATGAAGAATTGGTGGAACCACTTGCTGTTACACTGCTCGTTTGTTGTTGGTGTGTGGGCACTGGCTTTAGAGGGTTTGGGCATTTAGTGGACTATGTGTAAGGATATTAAATCCTTTATCTTGAGCTGGACTGGATCCTTCATCCACCCCTTACCTTGTGAAATTTGGAACCAGGTTCCCCCCTTTATCTGTTGGTGCTTATGGAAAGAGAGAAACAATAGGATTTTCAGGAACATTGAGATGAATTAGAAGGTTTTTTGTATTGGTTCTCATTTCATTTCTGGAAACATTTCTCTTTTCAAAGAGAAAATCCTAGATAAAGGTCCAACTAAGAGGGAAATTATTATGACCAAAGCTTGGCACCAAAACCTGGATGCCAACTCTTATAACAACTCTGGATCCCTGGCTAGAAAAGACACTATCTGGAAGCCTCTGGACAGTGGTTGGTATAAACTTAATTTTGATGGGGAAGCCAAAGGAAATGCAGACAAAGCTAGCATATGAGGTGTTATTAGAGATTGCAAGGGAAAATTTGTGGTTGGTTACTTTGGGGGGATTGACATCCAATCTTCTATGATTGCAGAAGCTAGAGTGCTACTAAAGAGCATCCAATTACCTGTTACTATGGGGATTGAGAACCTTCATATCGAAGGTGATTTTAAATCTATTATTGATGTTGTTAACTTTGGTAGATTACTAGGATGGAGTACTAAATACATTTTATTAGACATAAGGCTCTTCATGTCTAAGTTAAATTTGAAGATTGCTACCCACATTTATCGGCAGGGCAATCAAGTGGTAGATGTTTTAGTCAACTTTGGCACATATTGGAAAATATTTAAGTGCTAGCGTAATTTGGGGAACCTACCACCAAGTATTCAAGGTTTAATCTTGAAGGAGCAAAGCCCTTACTTGATCCATGATAATAACCGATCATCTATTTTTATGGGCTTTATGGGGGGTCCACATTCTTGTCTTATGGGCTATGTGGATAGGTGTAAATGTTGAGGTATCCTACAAGTGGACAAATTTAAATAATGGGGCAAATTCCATTTTTAAAAAGGCTATCATGAGGAATTATGGCAGGTACTTTATATTTAAGGCCAAGCTGGATTGTACCTTACGTACTCTCCTTTTGGGGATTATGCTAAGCTATCGTATATCCATGAAGTTTTTTTATTTTAACTTTGATGTGACTAATAATTATGAGACAAAGCTTGTAATTGGTTCTATATTTTATGTTATTTTGGATCCTCTTCTAAAGTCTGGGATCTTAGGTGTTTCTAAATTTGGCCTCACGGCCATCTTGCCTTGGTTTCTATGTAATAACAACATGGAAGGAAAACCTTCCATTCCCATCATGTGCTACTTACCTAGCCGCAAGTGTTTGAATATTTTCATTTATGAGTTCACCAAGATTGCCTTTAGGGATTTATCTCCTCAAGCGTGTGATCTGTACATTGCTCTGATTTCCCAAGGATGCATTGTTTGGCTTAAAATCTAAGGGTGTAGGTGACCTTGCACTTAACCAATTCCTCTAAACTTTTTCTCTCATAGGTTTTCTAGTTATTCCATGTGTAGAGAGGCATTATGGGTGGCGACAAGGTGTGAATGAAGCCCAACAACTATGGAAAATTTTGCAAGGATCCGTTGGTGTGGCACATATGTGTTGAAGGTGGTTTGGCTCCCTTGGTGGAGAGTTTGGTGGGTCACAACCCTAATTTATCTACACAGTTTTCTAACTTTTGGAAAGATAGAAGAGTTATCGTGGGTGCTATTTCCTTTGAAGTGAATGAAGAGGTGATTGCGTAGGTGACTAGGATGCTGAGTACTGGTAAGAAGTACCTGAAGCATACTAAGGCCCAAGATAATGAAAGTTTGAATCCTTTGTTTGTGGGGAATGAGAAGTCGATTCATAACCATTTGAGCTTTGAGAGAGGGGCTCTCCCGCAACCTTGGGACAAAATCTGCCTTGCCCTAATGAATTACGTGACCCTAGAAGGTAGATACAACACCTTTTATATCTATCACTTCCATGTTTTAAATCACCTTTGGCACAAAATTCTATTAAGCTTTCCTTTTTTCCTTCTTAAGGATTTAGAGAGCTTTGTTGAAAAATGCATTGAGGTTGCTAATCTAAACCCTAGGGATACTCCTCCCCTGCCACTCCACCAAGGCCTCATTATGAGGCTCTACCACTTCCATCTTGCGTTATGCCTGCCCAAGCCTTTTTTTTCTTTTTGTGTTGAGGAAATTGAACCTCCTATTGTGGCCAATATATCCTCGATCGAGTCCAAAGGTCCCATCAGGAAAACCCATCTGGTTTCTGCTGAAACTCATAAGCCTAAACCTGCTACTAAGAAGCTCAAGGGGAATATGGGAATTGCCTAGACTAGTGCTACGACTAGTCTCTATGAGCTCATGTCAACCCCTGCCAAGATTGTTAGCAAACCTACCCCAAAGAAGAAAGTTAAGGATGATGTGAAAGGTTTGATGGAGCCTTCGACTAGGGACAACAGAGGTAAAAATTTTATGGGTAGGGACTCTAAGGGGTACATAGTGGTCATGGCTACAGTGGTGACTGGTGGCAATAACATCATAAGGAGGTCTGGTAGGCTGGCTAAGAATAACAAGAAAGTGTAGGTTAATGAAATGGATATGGAAGAGGAGCGGTCTAACAAAAAATATTGTAGGGATGAGGAGTATGGGGAAGAGGAGGAGGAGTATGTTGGAGGGCCCCACACCATTCTTGATATTAACAAAGTGCATAAAGAGAACTTGGTTTCCCAGTGCTTGGACCCTCTAGACGTGGAGTGTGCTAATATTGTGAAGGCTATGGATTATGAGGAGGAGCTTTGTGCGCTGCAGGAAAGAATGGAGAAGATGGAAAATAAATTTAGCAGCTTGACTTGTTTCATTATCAAGCTGGTCCACTATGTTACCAACACCCTTTTTGCTGTGATGGAGGAAAAAATGGACAAGAAGAATGTTGAAGAATCCTAGGAATGGGTTGGAGATGATGTTGTTAATCTCCTTTCTAAGAACTGGGAAAATTCCAGTTAGTCTGTTGTTGTTGTGTTGTATGTATGTCTGCTGTTGGTCCACTATGTATGTTTTTTGGACTTGATCTTTTTTGGCCCTAGTGGCTCTTTGTGTAAAGGTTACAAAACCCTATAAATGTTGCTTACTGTATTAGAAACAAAATATGTTACAACAATAATAAATATGACACTACAATAGTAGTAGCACCGAATTTGAAGTTGATCGCTTAGATATGCAACCACTTACAAGTGATACCAACTTGGGGAGTGAGTGCAAGATTATTACATGGGCCAAATAATACCTCTAAGTGGCCTAATGAAGATAGTAAAAAGATAGACTTAAAAGCTACTTCACATGAAAATTTGAATATTTTATCAATACAATTTGAAAAATGTGTAGGAATAGAATTTTAAAAAATGAATGTAATTTATGAGTCATTACTTAAAAAAATGTTTGGTAAAAATTAGAAATTTCAATGAATGTGCACTATAATTTTTTTTTAAAAAGAGGTGTCATACTAGACAACCTAAGTATGAGACAAAAAATTGAATCTTTACATATAAGTAAAGGACACATGTTTGGATATGACACACTTTTTTTAATTTATTTTTATGTAAATAATTAGTTATGACTTCTTTTACTATGACTCTTTTAAAAAATTAAGTTTTTTTTTGGGTAACCTAACTTGGTTCAAAAAAATATGAAACTCATAATTTTTTAGCCTATAGCTAGTGAAGTATAGAGTGACACATCTTTCAGATTTGAGAAAGGTGAAATAGTTTGAAAGTTATAGATGTTTCTCAATTAGTTTTTCCATTAGGATTTTAGACATACTTTATGAAGAAAATTATTTATAATTATCTATTGAATTTATAATCAACCATTTCTTATACCTTCATAATTCAAAATTTATTGAGTAAACCCTTTTCATTTCATCAAATTTAGATAAAAAGAAGTTTGTCACCATGAAGGGTGAAGTCATGAAAAAAGGATGAAATCTCTAAAGATGTTGGAGTAGCGGGGAAGTTAAGATTGACCATCCCAAGCCTAAATCCAATGCATTTTCAAGGGAAAAAAAGGGATTTTTTTTTTAGAAATAGTAGAATTCTATTATTAATAGATATCCATTTTCAGATAATGGATAACCATTATTTGAAGCATTAAAAAATAATTTGTGCTTTAGGTAATGGGTATTCATTTTAAATAATGGATATCAATTTTGAATAATGTATCTATAGTTTTTTTGGTCCTAACAATGGCCCCCACAAATGCACTAGTCTTAAGAAACCCACATGACATATGTAGATTACAAAAAATCCATTCTTTTTTATGCTCATGGACACAATATTTGATTGTATCAATCATTAGGGTAACATTTGTATTTTTATAATAGGCAGTGATAGTTGTCATAAAGTAAAAATGAGGAGGAAACTTCAATTAGGGGAAATGGAAGCAATTAGGAAAAAATATAGAGTAAGGAAGAAGATCAGAAGAGAATGTATGGTGGATAATCATGAACATGAAGGTTATTATTTACCTTCAAATGACATGTAAATTGAAGTTTTTTATATTAAATATAATGAAATTTTTGGTAAAAATGAAAGTGACCATGATATTGAAAATGAAAAGGTTAAAAATGAAAGTGAAAATATTTCAAAATATTATGGAACACCTATTAATAAGAGTAAGATCATAAAGAAAGAAGAACATCTAAATATTCTTGAAGATTATGGATATGAAACACATGATATTGAAATTGTACTCCATAATTTAATTGTTCAAACATCGATGAAATTGATAACACACATGAAATAATGAAAATAAATATATCTCCAAATTACAAAAGAGAGGATCTTTTTCAAGAAGAAAATAAAATCCTACATCCATCACTTTCTATTGAGACCAATAAAATTGTAATACATCCAAGAATTCCAAGAAGGTTACTTGAAATTGACGAGAAAATAATTGAGGGTTAGTGCAAGATCATGATGGGCCAAATAGGGCCTCTAAATGGCAATAAAAATATGGAAAAACAGACTTAAGAAACTTCACATAAGAATTTGAATAGGTTATTAACAAAATTTGGAAAATATGTAGAAATATAATTTGTAGCAAATTGAATGTAGTTTGTAGGCTATGAGGCCTTTTTTGGAAAAAAGTAGCTTCATTTGGTTAAAATTTAAAATTTTAATCTAGTAATACTTTAAATTTTGAAAAATATAAAAAGCAGGTGATTGTTTAGTCTCCCTAAGTGTTGAGAAAATGTGTCTCAACCTTGCAATTATATAAAGGTTATTATTGATAGGATTTATATATCCTAGTTACATTGATAGGTGTAATATACAATGGCATCAAGGGGGAGGAGTGAGATGCGTGTAAACAATTTTTTGTTAACTTTTTTAGGAAACTACTAAAATGGACGACATACATTAGATAAATGACATATTGTAAATCTAGACCATTAAATATTAAGTTTTAGATCTAATGGTGGATATTTTGTTGGCCTGTTTTTCCCTAGAATGTAATCCTATTTTATGAGGGTGTTGTATTATGGTTGCAGTAGAGAGAGATGGTGATGCATTCTGAGAGTCTGGTAGCCATCATGTTGTCTCTTGATCTTTGAGTGGTGATACTCCTATGAGAAGCTTTCTCTATGAGTATATTGTAATCTTTGTGATTTACTTAATAATATAGTAGGCAGCTTTTGGAGTGTGGGGTTTTCCTCCTTAAATGGTTTTCTCCACATAAATTACTGTGTCATGGCATGCATGATGTTTATGTTTATTTATGTTTAAAAGTTCATATAATTTTTAAATATCTATAAAAAATTTACATTATTCTCCTCTCAATATTAGTGTAGAAAGTTGTTTTGCTACCTTAGCTTCCTTACAAGTGGTATCAAAGCCTGATCACCTTTGGTTTCAATTGTGGGTTGTTGGGTTTTTTGAACTAATCCAAATTTGAGTGGGAGCTTGTGCAAAAGATACTTTGTGATCTTATTACAGGAATTTTTAGATGACAAGTTCATCAAGGAGAATAGAGGTGGATAAATTTTTTGAAAATAATTTTCAAATGTGGAACCTAAAGATGGAGGATCTATTGATAGATAAATATTTATGCGATGCTATCGATGTGAATGTTTCAAGGCCTGCAGATCCTACTAAGGCTGCTCAATATGATGTTATGGACCATAAAGCCAAGGGTCTAATCAGATTATGTTTGGCAGACTATGTTTTAATTAATTTCCATGAGGAGACCTCTGTACAAAAACTATGGAAGAAGTTTGGTGAGATGTATTAGGCCAAATATTTAGTGAACAAGATTTTCTTTAGGAATAATTTATATTCCTTGAGAATGGAAGAGGGTGGACGAATCAAATACCACCTAGAAGCATTCAATATGTTGGTGGCTCAATTCGCATCATTTGGTGTCAAAATGGATGAGGAGTAGAAACATCAGAGCTTGCTTTATTCTTTTCCTAATTCATGGGATTCTCTTCTTATGGCTATTGGGAGTACTTCTGTTACTTTGAAGACTAAAGATGTGGTGGGTTCTTTTCTTTCTAAAGAGATGAGGAGGAAGGTATCCATCATTGCCAAGGAGGCCCTAAATGTTCGTGGAAGACCTAAGGAAAAAGGAAAGAAGAATGAGAAGCGTGAAAAATCCAAGTCTAGGGGGAGATCTAAATCTCTTGGAAAGTCCAAAGTTATATGTTGGAACTATGGTAAGCTTGAACATGTTTGTAAGGAATGGAAAAAAGGAAAAAAGAAAAAAAGAAGAAATTCAAGATTATGATTCCGAGTCCAAAAAGGAAGATGGCAACACATTTATTGTAGTTTTGGCAACTCGTGCAGGTAATGATGCATAATTAATTGAATCAAATGCATCTTTTCATATGACCTTTAATAAAGATTGGTTTTCTAAATATGAAGAATTTGATGGAGGTAAGGTGTACTTGGGTTATGATTCTCATTTAGACATTGTTGGTCATGGTAAAGTTAAAATCAGGTTTCCTGATAGTAGAATAAAAAGGATTAATGGTATGTTGCATATCCCTGGATTAGCATGAAATCTATTATCTATAAGAAAACCAATAGATGTGGGTGCACAGGTAGTATTTTCTAATGTAGGATGCAAGATGGTTAGAGGTGTTATTGTGATTGATAGAGGTGTTAGATATGACACATTGTATAATCTTGATGCATGCATTGTTGAATGAAATAGTACTTCTATGAAAAGAAAGTTTGTGGAAGAAGTGAGGGTTTCACCTTCAACAGATGGTCATGGCTTTTGGGTACCCAAGGGTGATATTTCTTCTTAAACAAAGCTACCTATAGAGAAAAATATGTTATGGAACCAAAGACTTGGTCACATTAGAGGAAAGGGTCTAAGGACCTTGAAAAATAAAAACCTTGTTGAAGGTTTGCCTAATTGTAATCTTGCATTTGATTTCTATGAGCATTGCATTTATGGAAAAAAAAACCATGTTCAATTTTACTCGAGTTCTCATAAATCTTGTGGTGTATTGGATCTCATTCATTATGATGTGTTTGATCCTATAGATGTTCCTTCGATTGGTAAATCCACATATTATGTATCATTTATTGATGATTATAGTAGAAGGACATGGGTATATTTTGTAAAGAGTAAATATGAAGTTTTTAGTTGATTTAAAGAATTTAAAGCAATGGTTGAGTTACAGAATGGAAAGAAAATAAAATGTTTGAGGACTGATAATGGTAGTGAATTTTGCTCCAATGATTTTGATAGATTTTATAAAGATTGTGGTATTCATTCATAGATAGAAAACAACTCTATATTCTACACAATAGAATGGAGTTGCAAAAAGAATAAATAGGACATTGATGGAGAAGGCTAGGAGTATATTGAGTGGTGCTAGCCTAGAATAAAGGTTTTGGGCTGAAGTTGTTTCCACTACCTATTACCTGATTAACAAGTCTCCTACATTAGCTCTCATTGATAAGACACTTATAGAGGCATGGTTGGGATGCAAGCCTTCATTAAGACATCTTAGAGTTTTTCATTGTGAGACATATGCACATGTGCTAAAGGAGAAACAAACAAAGTTAGAGAACAAGGCTGTGAAATGTATCTTCATCGGATATAGTTATGGTGTGAAAGGATGCAAGCTTTGGGATCCTATTAAAAAAAAGGTAATATATAATAAAAGTGTTATTTCTAGAGAAACTAAGCCTTATTTGTTACATTGCATCCAGGACAAAGTAAACAGTAAGATGTGATTCAATTTCCTTCTACACCTAGGAAAGTTGAATCGAGGCCCAAGGATAGACAAGAAGTTAAGGAGAGCTCATCTAGCTCTAGATCTTCAAAAGAGGAGGAAGAACCTCCAACTAAACTTGTTCATATGTCTACAAGGAATAGACAACCTCCTAAAAGGTATACACCTGATGATTCAAGATTTATTTTTGCTTTGAATACTAACATGGATGAACCCAAATTTGTAGAAGAGGTATTAGGTATGAATGATGCATAATCCTGGAAGATTGTTATGGATAAAGAAATGGAATCTTGGAAAAAGAATGATACATGGGATCTTGTACCATTTCCTGAAGGATGGAAACTTGTTGGTTGCAAATGGGTGTTCAAGAAAAATATTGGTTCATATGGAGGCATTGAGAAGTACAAAACAAGGTTAGTTGTAAAAGGTTACTCTCAAGTTGAGGGTGTTGATTATGGTGAGATATTCTCTCCTATTGCAAAATGACATTCATTAGATTTTTGCTTGCTATTGCTACTGCTTATAATTTAAAGGTGAGGAAATGGATGTGAAAATTTCTTTCTTTCATGGTGACTTGGAGGAGGATATTTATATGGCACGACCAGAGTACTACATGGTGAAAGGTAAAAGTAAGTTGGTTTGAAAATTGAAGAAATATTTGTATGGCTTAAAAAAAAATTCCTAGGATGTGGTGCCAAAAATTTGATACATATGTGTTGAGTTTGAGATTTGAGAACTCTAAATCAGATCATTGTGTTTATTGTAAAACTGAGGGTGATTATTTCCTATTTATTGCATTATATGTTGATGCTATGTTATTTATTGGAAAAGGGAAAGGTATGATTTTAGAACTGAAATCTCAACTTGTTGCTAAATTTGAAATGAAAGATCTTGGTGCAACTAGGAAAATTCTTGGATGGAAATTAAAAGATATAGAGTGAACAAAAAGCTATGGCTTGGCCAAAGTAAGTATGTCAACTCAATTTTATAGAGATTTAACATGCAGGATTGTAGACCATTGTGTGTTCCCTTTTCTGTTGGAACAAAGTTATCTATTTCAGATTGTCCAATATCTCCATCAAAGATGGAAGACATGAGCAGAGTGCCTTACCAGAGTGTAGTTGAAAATGTGATGTATGTTATGGTTTATACTAGACTAGACATTGCCAAAGTAGTGGGAGTTTTTTCCAGATATATGTCTAATCCTGGTAGAGTTCATAGGGATGTAGTTAAAATGAATTCAAATATTTGTGTGGTACTTTAGATTATTCCTTATGTTATCATAGTAATGTGTCTGAAGATGAAATTTCCCTTGATATTCGTGGTTATGTGGATTCAGATTGGGCATGTGATTTTGATAGCAGATAATCCACCAGTGCTTATGTGTTTACATTATTCAGTGGTGCAATCAATTAGATGAGTAAGTGACAAGTTGTGGTTGCTTTGTGCACTACTGAAGCAGAGTATATGGAGGCTACTCATGCTTGCAAAGAATCCTTTTGGCTTAAGAGACTATGTTTAGATATTC